>JALJVW010000237.1:25903-37962 GCA_024865655.1 Emberiza elegans | reverse complement strand
GCTCTTTATGGCAGTAAAACAGGTGGGTCCTGCAATTTCTTCTTCAAGGTAGGGGCAAGAATTTTTCAGATGTCCTTTATGAAAAACATACAGGTCCTGTGTTCTTGCACTAGATCCTGACACTGCTTATTTTCCCTAGGGTTTCTTCTGTATTCAAAGTTGTCTGCATTTCTTTAACTGCCACCAAAATTCTGGCTTTCTGCTCTTGTTTTTCTTCACTTCCCAAAACAGCCCCGGCACCCAGAAATGGGGGAGAGCCAAGAGTGGGGAGCTTTTGGGATTGCTGACCACAGCATGGGCAAGGTGGGCAATCGAGGAGAAGGGGACCCCATCCCAGCTGTGACTCCCAGCAGTTGGACAGGGGGAACCCCCGAACAGCAGAGGGGAGGGACTAGGGACAAGGAACTCCTGGGAGGCTCAGGGCTGGCCTTGGCATTAGAGTTTTACTTGCTAGAGATGGACTAGGGCAGGACCTTCTAGGTATGCAAACTCAGTGTGTGTTGGGGAAGATGCAACAGGAAAGCCTTATAAATAAGGATTGTCCAGGAAAAGATTTTGAGAGTGTAGAAAGTATAAGGAAGATTGAAATGAAAGCAAGCTTTGAGATAGCTTTAGTTAGTTGACAACTGAAAAACAATGGTGTGGCCCAACTGAAGGTAATCCTGTTTTGATGAAACAATTCCCTCTGCTTGCAGACAGATCCAAAGGGTCAGAGCAGACCCTACTAGCTCATGCAGAAGGGGTTGAAAGAGGAGTTTTAGGGTTTACAATGTAACTACAGTATGGTGATGTAATGATTGTTACAGGCTGTATGTAAAATGCTCTAGGATTTGTATCTTGTACTAGATTGGTTAGTGAGAAATAGAATATTCAACACAGATGAAAATTTATTGTATTGTGTGAGGAACCTTACTCTCTTACGCTCTTGCCCTCTTCTGTTACCCTCTCATCCCCTCTTTGCCTCTTCTTTTCGGCCTGCTCCGGGAGCTGTGCCTGGCAGCCCCAGCAGGGCCCTGCACCCAGGCCCTTGCACAAAACCGTAAGTTCCACGCCCTGGCTGCAGAGATCTCCTCGCCTCTGTCCATCCTGACTGCCCTACCCCCCATGCTCCTACAAATGTGCTCATCCCTTTGTTTTTCCCCAGACCAGGATTTCTGGCTGGCAACCCCAGGGAGGCTGTGAGGAAGGAGGAAGATGCCCCAGACACTGGAGGCAGGAGGAGGAAGTCAGTGTCCTTTCCCTCTGTGCTGCCTCCATCTTCCCAGCCCAGCACGCCCTGGCTGCAGCTCAGCCCTGGGGGGATTTCTTGCCCTGCCTGTGGCACGGAGGCAAATCCCATCTGTCCTTGTCCTTCCTCCCCAGAGCAGGAGCTGAGCATGGAGAGGGAGGACAAATGCCCACGCAGAACCTGTGAAGAGGCCATTTGAGTGGCTCCACGGGCAGGAAGGCAGCTGGAAGGAGCTGTCATCTCATCAGAGCTCCCTTAAAACCTTGGTGGTTTTTAAGCAGTATTTGCTGGCAACTATCATTTTTGATTTTAAATTCTAAGCTCTCTTAACCATCACAGTCCATCACAGTCATTCCTTTTATTTTTAATTTGTATTACCCTGTCTCCTTGATTATCAAATTGCTGAAACTGAATTTCTGTAATCATATTTCTGTGAAATACCTTGGTACTTACCAATAAGGGCTAGATCTTCCAATCCATCATCTTTGTGATTTTTCTCATGCTTTCAGTATTTTTCTGATGCTGAAAGGTGGAAAAAAAGGACCAGCTTACTGGGCAGTGTGTGCTGTGAGGTTTGTGCACCCACTGCAGGTGTGTGCTGGGCAGGCATTGGGTGGTTGTGAGCTGTGGGCTGGCTGCTTGTTCTTTGAGATGGATGCCCTTCACTGGCACTGAGAGGCTGTGGGAGGCTAGCAAGAACTGAGGCGCCTCTGCCTTTGCTGTGCAGTGCTCTGACTTGCACACGTGTTTTCATACACACTTCCTTTGCAGCAAGAATGGCCAAAACCTGACCAGAAGGCTGGAATTTCATCTCATTTCTCATGGTGAGTGTTTCTTGGAGAGACCTTATCAGAATCAACTGTATCCTTTCTGTACTTGCCTCTTCCCATCCTAGGCAGAGGCAGATGAAGAAGCTGTGGTGGATGCCAAACTGCTTTGCCCACCTCTCCCCAAGAAGGGTACTATACCTACCTGGTGAGCAGGGCATTGTGGAAACACATTTCTGTGTGCAGCGAGTGCCTGAAGGAACACTCTTGGAGGTCCATAAATCTCTGCTGGTATAGCCAGGTAGCCTGTGCTGGCCCAGAAAGGCCACAGTGCTGCTGGCCTTGCTCCAGACAGGTAGAGGGGCTGGTCTTGTCTGGGGTTCCTGTGATATCCTGTGGGCCTGCACATTAGTGCCTTGTGGGAAGGTCAATTTAATTTGCTTTTTGATGCTCTTGTCCATTATGTACAATAATGAGTATGCTGCTGTGCATCAGCAGAAGTGGTCTGTTAGCTTTGTCAACATGTTTCACTTGCTGGTGCAGGAGGATGTGTGTGGACATAGAGAAATGTAGGAATTGTTTAGATAGTGCTGCGGAGTTGTTCAGCATGGCAGGCACAGAGGCTTATCCCTACCACCCCTACATAAACTCACTGCCCTGTGAGTTTTGTCACACAAGGGGCTGTGGGGAGTGTGGATAATAAGACCAGAATCTGGGAGCAAAGAGTAAGATTGAATTAAGTAATAGCATAGGCACACCCAAGTTTTGAAAACATCATAAGTATTGAATCAGCCAAATGTAAATCTATCCCTTTTACTCACTTTTACTGTATCTCAGGCTACATGTCTTGCATTTTGTCTAGCTTCAAGTCTGAATTTCTGCTAAGAAGACAAGGATTTCCCATGACAAATTGTCTGATTTATGTAACAGTGCTACAGCTCTGGTCTTTGCAACCTTTGTCTGTGTAAATCTTGGGTCTGATGACTGCCCCGTTAAAGGTAGTATTAGCGAGTTCTTTCAAAGATGCTCCCAGATCTACCTCTGAAGACTTTCTGCTTCTGGTGCTTTCCATCCACAGCTGAATTCCAACTGAATGAACACATAGCTGTCATACAGTGGCACCAGGCAGTGCTTCCACACCTTGGCTTTGCAGCTACATGGAAAGCCTGGGGAAAGCTCAGAGCTGCACCACTTTTCTAGCAGCTCTCCACCTGTTCATTTGCCCTCTTTTGCATTCTTTCAGCATCAGTGGTCATTAATAATGGGCAGTTTGCAGTAGGAGAAAAGTCCCTCCAAGCATCCTGGACAACTGAGTGCATTTCCTGCAGGAGATATGGTATGAGGTCTTTGACTTGGTGACTCATTGTTTTCAGAGGCACCTGCCCATGCTGGGCTCACCAGATCTGTTTGAGGTGATCTGGAACAATCTCTCAGCCCATATGACTGTTCTTGTGCCTATGCAACTCCTTGCTGAAATTTTAGGGTAACTTGGTGTTGTAACTGAAGCACAAGCTGGCTAGTCTCCACTCTGGTGAGCCACTGTGTCAGTTCAGTAGAACTCCATTAAACTATCAGCTTCTGGTTTGAGTATTCCTACATGAAAACAGATTTTCTCTCCAATATTCACAGGTTTGACAGAGAGCAAAATATTTCCATTTCCCCCAGCAAACAGCTTGTCCTCATGTAATGACAGTTTTCCATCTGCAAGAACTGCCTTTTTGATACCACAAACCACCTGAGGTGAAAATGTAACTGACTTGCTTCGCTGTAAACCTGCCAAAAGTAAAATTATTTTTGCCTGTAGCAAGAACTGTTTTCGTGCCAGTGTATTTTCCAACTTTGCTAAAAGTTACATACTTCTGATTTTATCAGAACAGAAGAATAACTGTAGTGTATCTCTTGGCAAATTAGCCTATTTTATTGTGAATCAAGGCAGCAGTTTTATTTGGGACTTCAGTCTTCATATTCACTGAAGAAATCTCTGGTGTGTCAAATTATGCCTTGTAAGTACGTGAATCTGAGATTCTAAATCCCAGGTAAGACAGAAAAGCAGACCCATTTCTGGAAATAAAGGAAACTGCAAGTTTGCATTTTCAGCTCTTTTTGAAGTCAAGGCATTTTTGTTTTGATTTAGTAATATAGATTTAAGTATGTAATGCATTAATTTTGAAAATATTTGACCTAGAGAATCATATATTAGTTACAAATGCTCCAATTAGAGAGAGAGATTTCCAGAATACAGAAAAATTACATGAGAGAAAAAGAAAACAAAATTATCTCTGTCTTTAGAGGTCTGCATTGTTGTGCTTTAGCCAGCATCATGTTCTGACAGACTCTGAGGCCAATCTGAAATATAATTTCTTATTTAAAAAAAATACAGTTTCATGATGTACCTAGAAGTGACTTCTAACAACTTATTTTTCCATGCACTGTGATTGTCCTTATATTGGAGATATGTAATTAAAAGGCATTGCTTGCCCTGACCTTGCCAGCATTCCAAAGGATTTGACAAGATGTATCATATCCTTAATCCAGCACAGCATTCTAAATTCTGAAGAAGGTATTCCTTGTGCCTGTGTGAACTTTGGCCAGCAAGGGGACTCTCAGAACACACTGCAAGACACAGAAACCTGGAGACTTCTTTCTGCTCTCTGATCTAAACCTATGGCACTGCTACAGAGTTCTCCTTTCCAGAGGCTTGCAATTTTAGGAATATGTTGGTGTTAGGTAAAGCTTCTTCCTTACTGTGATTCCTGTTTATGCAAAAATCCTTCTGCCATGGTTCCTTTATGCCAAACAACTTTGCCTTTTCCTTGCATTACCCATAGCAGCATCTCACCTCTGCTTAATTCTGTTATTGCCCAGGAAGGTTTTTGCCCCTCAGAAGGCAAAGAGCAGTGGCTTTATCCTGGTGCTGCTGCACGCCCTGTCTGTGCCCTGTCTGGGCTCAGGGTAGAGCTCTGGGTCACCTCCTGCCCTCCTGCCTTGGCGGGCTGTCCCCAGCCTCCGCCTGGTCACAGAGGCTCTGAGAGCAGGAATGGACTTCAACCAGTATCCTTTCCTAGTTCCTTACTGCTGCAAGGATGGAGAGAGAGCTCTTAAATGAGGTTTTATGGAGTGTGAAATACAAAGTGAGAAAAATATGACTACAAGATACACAAGTAGTCATCACAGTTGCTTCCTAGGAGAAAAATATTGGTCCCAGTGAAATCAGTATCAATATCAGCATCTCTGTTGATTTTTGCAGAGCTGAGAAAAATTTCAGCATGGAATAATAAGCCTTGGCTGCCTCTTTTCCTGGTTCTATTTGCATTTCATCAAGTAATGGAGTATCAGCTACAGCACATTAGAAAAGCCAATCTATATTCTGACTAGCTATGGACGCTGTAATTTGACAGCGCTTTAAGTCAACATTACTTTAAAGTATTTTTGATTACAACAACATGAAAAATAGCATGGATTATTATTTCACTAGGAAGTAAATTTTAAACTGTGTAAAATAGCAAGACAGTTAAAAAAACCCCAAACCCTCTGCTAGAAGAGACTCTCTTTAACAATTTGCAATAAAACTTGACTCTGTGACAGTCTAAAAATTGACAGTTGAATGATCTTAAAATAATACAGTGAGAGCTGTCCAAATGTAGTCCATCAACAACTGCTGGATACCAAGCACCCTAGAAAAGGCATTGCAATCACCCAAGTTATAACAGGCATTCAGAGTGTCAGGACGTATCAGTGCAGTTATGTTTGCATGATAAACATGCAGACCAGTGCTAAATTGTATCTTTACTTCTACTGGACCAACTAAAATGTTCCCCAAATTAAAATATTTAGAACAGAATATTGAGTCACAAGAAATTAATTTAAAGATACATTCTGCATATTGATGTGTATTATATACATAAATCATCTTGAAAGTATTTTGAGTGTCACATTGGATATAAGCAGAGAGACATTACATTTTCTTTGTGAAAAACGTATTAGGCTGCAGCACCACATAGGGGCTGTGGTTGTTTTGATTTTGACAGTAAATCATTTCAATAGAGATGGAATGCAAAACATTTCAAGCCAAACCTTTAGGGAAATGTATAGGCACTGTCAGCATATCCTTAAATATTCTAGAAAAGGAAAACAAAATTTAAAAAATGAGAAGATTCATCATGAAAAGAGGGCAATCTCAGTCTAGAAATTCTGCTGGAAATAAAACTGCTGTGGTACTAGTACGAAATTATAAAGGTCACAAGGTTTTTCTTTGGACGTGGGTTTAAATGATGGAACAGTAATGCCACACTTGCCTTGGAAACCAACAATAATACACAAGAGAAGTTAGATGAAATAAGTTTAATATGAAGATCCTTAAATATTTGGTGGTTTTAACTAGGCTGAATTGGTGCACTTCTTACTTCAATACATAGCACTTACATCAGTTGGAGCAATTGCTTCGCTGTTCCTCAGTGTTTCCTTACAAGGCTGTGGTTGTTCTGAATCAGGGTTAGAGGAAGGGCTGTGCTCTGGCACACAGAGGGTGTTTGTGGATTTTCATAGTAGCCTGTGAAGACAACACAATAATGTCTGCTCTTTAAAACAGAATTTTAGTTTGTAGTAAGGGCAATGTCAAAATGCCACCTGCTCAGCAGCACGAAGCTTTACGCTGTCAAGTTATAATGCATGGTAAAAACAGAGATGTAATGCACTTATCACTGTTCTATTCCAGGCAATTCTTAACAATTTTTTTTTCACAAATTGTTATAACACCATTCCAAATACATGTAGTTGATCTACTGAGTAGCTTTCCAGGAACACTCAGCTGCTTTTGGGTGTCTTGTAAAGATATCCTGACTTTTAAATCTATCTTGTAAATGGCAGTTGTATAGTAAAAGTCACTTGCTTAGTCTCTTCCCATTTTGGCAAAATCTACTTCCCTCTGGAGCAGAAGAAATGTGGTTTAAGTGTTCCTAAATGCATACCCTTTTGGAGGAGAGTCCCCATATCTAGGGGCGATCTGGAGAACGTTAATGTTTGGAACCATGGGCGATGTTCACAGACTCAGGCATCTTTTGAAAGTCCTATTGCTTTCTCCTTTACCATTCTCTTATCTGTATGTGCTGTTGCAAATCTGTAATTCCTTCAGCCACACATTACATCAATACTGACTTTGTCACTTTGAGGTCTGCATATAATATCTCAAGATTGTGTGACTTTTTTTTGCTTTCTTACAACTATTATGGACCAAGAATCACTGTTCTTTTGTATTTCCCATTTTAACTACAAGTGGTAGATGAGAAGTAATGAGGACTGTGTTTTCCTACATGTAAAGCCAGCCTTTCTTTCAATCAGCCTGTGCTCTGCTCTCCAGGCTCCACAGGTGCCATGGCAGTTGTTGTTGCTATAAGCATGCCTAGCAAAAGTCAGTGTGATCTTCATGACCTGTTGTTCATCAGAGGTATCCTGTCAATATCAGTGACCTGAGAACTGAAGTCTGTTACAGGTACCTAATACTGGAACTCAGGGCTTACTACAAACTGTTGGGGAAAAAAACCCCAGAAAATTGCTGTTAGAAATCTCTTCTTCATGTTTTGTATACCTCATCCTGCATTACAGTTCTGTCAGTCACAGTTCGTACATTTTTTTGCAGTTGATGGATTTCAGCATTTGTGTAGAACCATTGCTGTCATAACCAACCATAGCACTAGATGATTACAAATCCTTGAAAGGATCCTCTCACAGGTAGCATCGTCTTATTCTTCCTTTTCCCAATGCCTGCAACCCAGATCTCTTTGATTCAGATATTTATTTTCTCAGAACATTGTATTCAAATATATTTCTAGTATCTCCTTATATAGAAAAGTTTTTTGACTTGGTGTTTGTAAAGATGTTCTGGATCTGTTCTCTGGGAAAAAGATTATTTTCCCCTTATAAATAACTGTGTCATTAATCTTTTGTGCTTTGGAGATCCATCTTTATTTTTCACTTTGAGCAAAGTCGGGAGAATCTGCCTTTCATCCAGAAGGAAAAGCTGTGATGGCTCATTCCTGCCATTAGTAGCATTTGATGCTCATTTACATTCCTTGAGGTAACTTGCATTTGGCTGACAGTGTCAAGGCAGGACCTGCTGCCTGTCTGACCAGTAACAAGTTAGGGCTGGCTGTGCTGCTCACCACTGCAGGAAACTGCTGCAGTCACAGTAATAGATGAGAGTTAATGAGAGTGTCTGTCTGCTTAGAAGAGTCTTGGGCTTTGCTTGCTTGTTTATTTCCTGTGGTAGAATTAATGGGGACAAATGTTCATTTGGGCAGTATTAATAAGGTCACTCTGTTACATAATCAGTCTAATAAATTGTTTTTAAAAGTTTAATCTTAGATGCAAATAAAAGATAATTAGCTATGTATGGCTACAGTGATTACTGCTTCATGGCAACGGATTGATGAAAAATGGTGGGAGTCTTCAGAAGCAGTTTCCAAGTGTTTTAAGTGGTTATTAGTGTGAAAGCCTATCAGTGGCCTGGGAGGTGTATTAAAGGTTGTCAGATGCCTTTCACTGTCTTGTTCTCATGTCGATTACAATGGGGGAATTTTGCAGATAGTAGAGAAATAATTCTATTTTGCTGTTTTTCTTATAATTAGCAGATTGGTGTGGGAAGATGTCAGTGGGACATAAGTGATGTTTCCTGATGTGCAGGAGGTAATGTTTCTGAGTGTAATCAGCAGCTTCTTAAAATGGGTTTTGCAGCCATTATATGGCAAGGTATCAAATTAAAGCACTTCAGTAATTTAATTCAGTTTATTTCATGTAGCTTTCACATATTACAGAACAATTATCCATTCACAGCATAGTCATCTCAAGATTTAAGACAAAACAAAACTCTGTATATATTGAACAAAGTATGTATTTCTTTTACTTAGAATTGAAGACTAGGCAAAGATTTTCCTATGTGCGAGTCATCTTGATAACCTAGTAATTAAATAATTTTATCTTTGTAAGTACACGTCATAGTTTATAAACTGGACAAATTGCAAATACATAAGGCTGTTTTCTCAACTGGTAAAAAAAAAAAAGTATGATTTACAGTAGTTCCTGTCTGTATGTGCGCATTGCCCCAGAAATCTTGGTATCCAGATAGAAATGACATCATTTATATCAAATCATGTATATAACATAAGAGTGTCAAAGATGGAGTAATCATCTGCAAAAAGGCTGCCTAAATATTTCAGGGCCAGGTTGAGGAATAATAGTAGGGAATGTGAGTTCTTAGGGACCCAAAATAAGAGGATCTGTTTTCAGCCTAATAAAACTGCAGCTCCAGAAAGAGCAATTGAAGAAACCTAATTATTAATTTATGATTTAATAAGAGCCTGCAGAGATGGAAGACTGCCAGTGATGGAGTGGGACATCACAACTGTAAGTCTTCAGCCATTCTGCAAAAGAAGATAAACTCTCTCTTATTGATGAGGACTTTTCACCTTCACTTGTAGGCAGTCAATCCATGTGTGCCTCTCACTGTGACACTCAGACATCCCCCAAGCATTCAAGAGTAAAAGATCTTACTTATTGTCCCTTAGGGAAGCAGGGTTTTGAGGATGAAGAGGAGACGAGAATCTTGACTCCATAATTAGAAGACTTGATTTATTATATTATATATATATTACATTAGGACTATACTAGAAAGAGATAGAAGGAAGAAGTTGTCAGAAGGCTAGCTAAGAATAGAATAGCAAGAATGATAACAAAGCAGCTATCCTGGGCTCTGTCCGGGACAGCTGAAGTCCTTGATTTGCCACCAACTATAAACATCAGAGATGGGCCAATCACAGGTGCACCTGTTGCATTCCACAGCAGCAGATAATCATTGTTTACATCTTGTCTCTGAGGCCTCTTGGTTTCTCAGAAGGGAAAAATCCTAAAGGAAGGATTTTTCACAAAAGATGTCTGCAACACTTACTCAACATTCAGAAGTGGAAACACAGTGCATACTGGTGCACTCAGTTCTTGCTACAAAGGAAAGAGGAGAAAGGTGATGAGGGAAGGACATGCACAGTGTGGGATGATGGCAAAGAGGAGAAAGAGAAGAAAGGGATGAGGGAAGGACATGCACAGTCTGGGATACCATCATTCCAGAACTTATCACCCCACACACTCAAACCAGAAGGTGTCTGGAGGATTTAAAAAAATATCCAGTGAGCTGCTGAGAAGGACAGAGAAGATGCTTTATGACTGTCTTATATGAGGAGCTGAACAAGATGTGAATGAATGTAAAGCCCCAAGATAGAAAACTGCTGCTAACGAGAAGGCTGGAACGGCAGCTGTATCAGGAGACAGAAGAAATATGAGGTGTAAGGAGCAGTGGGGGGCAGTGAGCTGGAGGTGTCCTGATCCAGAAACTGATGAGAACCAGGGAGTGTGGGCCTGAAGTAGAGCCACAGTGCTGTCCCAAAGGAATTCAGTGGAAACAGAACAGAAGTAGCAGCTGTCATCAGGCAGCAAAGGAGAACTTGATTTGTGGCCTAATGAAATGTTCAGGGAACATGTTCATTGACTAAAAAACTTTAAAAATGTGGAATGATGTTGTGTTGTGTTCAATTGGTTTGCCCCAGTTTCCCCTCTATTTGCAAAATGGTTCTGTCCAAGTTCATTTTCCCGCCTTCAGTTCTGCCAATCCTCCTGTTATATTATGTATCTTTTGGTTCCCCTCCCTCCAGCTTCCTTATGTGGTTGTACTCTCCTCCCATTTCCCCTCCCCTGGCCCCAGTCAATCACTCCCTACTCCTCCCTATTATCCAGAAAGTTCCCTCTCTTGGGAGCCATGATTGGCTGTGGGACCAGGGCCCCACCTTCCCTATATCCTTACTGGACTCACCCCTTGTCATTTTCGATGGTTTCTATCCCCCATTGGTTACTTTGTGTACTCCTCCCCCCCCCCCCCCCCCCGGCCCTCTGATACTATAAAAACCAGAAGCCTCAATGTTACATTGTCACTCCCTGGTTGACTCTGAGCAGGCAATAAACGTGACTGTCCCCAGTGAGTGTCCGGCTCTCTGTTTCGCCTCTCCTGCACCCAAGCTCTATCATGGAATTTTTATGATCTATTAAAATTTGTAATACAGATATAGAATATTAATAAATAAGTAAAAATAATGATATTTTTGTTAATTCAGTAAATTTTAAATGGAAATGCATAATTAGTTTTTATGGATACCCATGAGGGTCTAGTGAATATGACAGTATGATGTGGTATTTAAAACAAGATTAATTAAGGGTTGTCTCTATATCAACTGAGGTCTTGGTGGTGGCCATAACAACCTTTGCTCGATGGTCCTTGGTCTCCCATTACATCAGCGTGTTGCATATTCATAGACTGTTTGCATATCCATAAACTACTTTATTATTCCAGGAACAAAATTGGCTTCATCCTGCCTGGGGGTCCCGGCCCCTCCCAGCTCAATTTTTGTATCCCATCCCTCCCACCTGAATTTGGGGGTCCCATCCTCCCAGCTCACTTGGGGTCCGCGACTCTCTTTCCCCCGCCTCCCCTTTCAATCGTTCCCCCAGTCCTGCCCCGTGTTTGGTTTGGGGCTCCAGGCCCTCCTGCTCCAGTTTTGGGGGTCCGCGACCTGTTTTGGATTAATTTGGGTCCCCAGCCCATCCCCAGGTCACCTCCCCCCCCCCAAATTCCGCCCTCTGGCAACTGATGAGTCATCAGCGAGACACGCTCTGATTGGCTGAAAATTACCCCGCGCGTTCTGATTATTTACTGCAGTGAGAGGCCTTGGTCTGTGCCTGGCAGGTGATGAGTCAGAGCTCAGGCCGGGCGCTGATTGCCGGAAAATCGCTGAGCGGGCCAGTGCTCTGAGTTTGCGCCCAGCAACTGAATCGCCATCAGTGCCGCCAAAGGCTCTGATTGGTCGGGACTGTTTTGGGGTGGGGACGGGAGGAACTAAGCTAATGGGGGTTTATTTGGGTTTATTTAGGTTTGTTTGGGGTTATTTGGGGTTAGCTTTGGTGGAGTATTTTGTTTATCTTTGCTCATTTATTTATTTCTGTTTATTTGGGGTTATTTGAAGTATTTG
>JALJVW010000237.1:0-18236 GCA_024865655.1 Emberiza elegans | reverse complement strand
CCCAGCATGGCATTTAACTGCAGGACATTTCCAAGTAGATTACACAGGGAGCACAGCAAGGCAGGGGCTGCATGAAAGGGGAAATCCTGCTTTTTTAATCTATTATTTTGGATTGTCTGAATGGGGAATTGCACACAGATGTTTATGTCTGTTCAGCTTGTGGCAAACAAAAAAAAATATCTCTGATCTAAATAAACCAGGCAGTGACAGAAATCACTACAGGGCCCCACAAAGGCAGCATCAGTGTTGCTTTTCCAGCGTACTCAGGGTTGGTCTGACATCGCCATCAGAGCCTGCAGAGCCAGAGCTGCCCCTGGGCAGTGCCTGAGCTGGGAGGGGTCTGCAGGGCAGAGCTGAGCCCCCAGGGCTGGGCTGGGCTCTGGCAGCACTGGCAGGGCCCAGCCCTGGGCACAGGGAAGGAGCTGCTGGCAGAGACAGCTCCAGGCAGCAGAGCCCTGGGCAGGCAGTAGGGGGAAAGTGACCCCAGGCTGTGCTGGGATATTTAAAATCCTCTCCAAACCCAACTATTCCATGATTACTTTTTATACAGATCCCCATGCCAAGGCACCACAAATGTCCAGCAGCAGCTCCATCAGGCACTTCCTCCTGCTGGCACTGGCAGACACGCGGCAGCTGCAGCTCCTGCATTAAAAAATCCTCTGTTGGGCATCTCCTTGCTGCCCTCCTCTGCAGGAAGAAGGGCCATAGCCTGGAGGACCACCTGCACAAAAATGTTTTACCTGTCAGGCAGGATGGAAGGAGATGGTGCAGAAGAAATGTAAAGCTTGAAAGATACAAGCAGGGCATTTTTTATTCAGTGTACAAATTCTCTTCTCAGCTTTTAATTTAGCCCAACTTCCACCAGCAAAGTAATTACCTGTGAAACCTAAGAATCAAGTGTCCATCTGTAAACCTAGAACTATGGGACCCTCCTGGGCAAAGAGCTAATCCCCACATGGCACCACCTGCCTGGGCCAGTGCCACAATGCCTTTACAGAGCCAAACATTTGCCCTGCCCCTGTGTCATGGCAATGCCTTTGGGTTCTTCTGGGTCTGAAAAATTCAACCCTGGTGTGGTGGGCTTTTTTCTTGAAAAAGTTATAAGGAACCCAAAAAAATATTTTAATAAAAGTTATTGCAGTTACAACAATGAATGCTAAACCAGTAGGAACCATTAAGATCAAGGCTGCCTTTAATATTTGTACCTCGTATCCACTGTGAGACTGCATATTTATTGAGGGTTGAATACCTCAGTGTCTGTCCCAGGTTCTGTCACACACAGCCACCAGCACTGATCTCCTGAGCAATGAACGGGGGCTGCAGAAATAACCTGCTGTCACGGGGCTGAGTGCAGGGATCAGACTGCAGATGGAGAAGGGCAGAAATCATTATCCTCATTACAGAAGTTTCTTGCTTCTGAGTATTTGGAGAGACAGGAAAGGTCGCTGGGAAAAAGAGATCTTTATATTTGCAATTAATTTTGTTGTAGGTGTTCAACGAACCTTTGTATGGCTATTCATATTATCCATAAAACAGCTGCCACAGGGGGTTGACTTGACCAATGTTTACTTCAATAGGGTGTTGCTTTAGCTATATTTCACACCAACATCTTTTACTTTCACTGCTGTCAAAATTCCAATAAACTGATTTAAAGGATTCTCAGTGGTGTCTTCATGCTGCTTCTCTGGAGCTGCAGCAGAATATGTCTGTGTGCAGAGCATGGGCAGATAAGACTGGCCCAGCCGCTGAACTAGTAGACAGAAGGAGCAACTATTTTGAATTACTTGCTTGGGTTTTAAAAATCAGCTTTTATCCACTGCAATCAATTGTCCTACTCAATGTTGATCCATGTCCACTGTACAGTATGAAGTCCTTTTATTGCAATTCACTGTATTGCCAATATTTGAATTTTATAAAGCTCAGCAGGAAGATTTTTATTATAAATTATTCTGCAATTAAAACACATTGCTTTAAATTTTAGTGATCCTTTTTCCCCATACATTTTTGTTTTTCAAATCCCACAATCCCCATCCTTTGTACTAGGTTAGTTTTGTTGTCTGACACTGTCCCACTGTTTGCAAAAATGAGTATGGATGAATGTGAGCACTAACTCTATCCATTACCACTTCTGGGTCAGCAAGATTTATACACAAACAACGCCAGTGAGAAATTCTATTATTCCACAAATTTGAAATGGAAATAAATCATAATCTTAGACACAAAGAAGCAGACATAATTCAGACCACTAGCCATGATGTGGGAACAAGATCTTGGAGTAAGATTACAATCCAAGAAAGATCCATTCTACCTGATTCACAGGAGAATGCTATAGAATGTATCTATGCTCTATTTTAAGCTATTTGGATCAAGCCAGTAAGCCTCTGTTCTGTTTTGGTTTTAACTTCACCAAAAATAAATGCTTTGAAAATCGGACTTTAGAGCATAGTAGGTTTTCAAAACTGAGACTTTTAAATTTTTTTGGGGTGTGGGGGGGAATCAATAGGTGGTTTTTTGGGTTTGTTTTTTTTTCTTTTTTTTTTTTTTAAGAAATGAAAGCCTAAATCTAAACCATTCCAAGAAATATTTGGCCAACAGTTGCACCTCCATAGGTGGACAATAATTTTCTCATGACCATAAACTGGAGGCTACTGAGAAACTAATACTCAGGTCCTTTAAAAATACAGAAGTACTTGAAACACAAAGAAAAGAAAGTAGAACTAAATACAACTCAGGTCTTGTAAGTCTAAGGAAAATTTCAAAGTATGGAGAAGCAGCACTAAGAAAATCAAAAACTGCATTATGGAGAAAATGTTGAAAATCAGCTGTGTGGAAAAGGAGAAAAAAAAGGAAAGATATTTTATGGGGAAGGAGTAGTAAAAAGCCATGTGAGAAGGAAGTGTGGCAACCATGCAATAGATTCCCTTGAGATGTCTGTGACTTGTTTAATGGTGTGATAAATACATATGATTCGTGCTGATAAAACTGAAACAGTAATCAATATTTATCATATAATAATTACTATTTGGGAATAATAAAAATAGTTAAAAGTTGTAATGCCAAAAGAAGAGAGGGAGAGGGGGGCACCCCCTGCAGATGTTCACAAGGCCAGGAGGAAGAAGCTGAAGATACAGATGCTAAAATGAACAAGAACCTGGTTGGGTCCCAGAAAAAATGCTAATTATAAGGGATTTATTGGGCTTCCCATGTAGATGCACCATATGTGCTCTTGGCTTACATTGTACTGGCTTAGTGCACATGTAACCCCAAAGGTGAATTAAAAGGACAAAGAGGAAGACTACAATTCTTCATTAATAAAGACCCCAAAGACTTGTGTGACCACCGAACTGAGTGATGGCAGACCATGCGCACTAAAGGTGTTAATGAGGGCGACAGATAGGCAGATGACGAAACCATCCTGGGAGAATATGGCATTAACACATGGCATATAAAGGGGAATTTTCCTATATTCCAGCTTGAACCTCCCCTGGGCAGTGGCACGGGTCCAAGAGCCCTGCACCTCCATTCCCAGCAGATTTTTTTTTTTTTGCTTATGCGCTATTATTAGAACCAAATTATCCCTTATTTATATACTTTCTAAACTACTCAATTAAAATTGTTGCTATCTCAAATATTGTTTGGGTTTTTTTTTATGAGGGGATAATTGGGCAAACATAACAATGGTGTTCTCCGTGGGCTTCCCTCCCTCCCTGATTCCACTCACAGAACGAGGGTCATTTCCTGCTGGGGATGGTGCAACCCTGCCTCTGCCCATGGTCTTTGGCAGCTCCAGCACTTCTTTTCAGTGGTGAGTGGCTTTCTACTCTTATATTCTTATTTGTGCATTAAATGGATGTTTAAGAAAGCTTTGAGGGTATTTTAGAGTAAGAGGCACCGTTACTTAAGTCTAGTATTTTAATGTCAATTTTATGTTTGCTATGCTGTAATTTTCCTAAGTTATTAATATTTTTATACCAGATGGAGTCCATGCCTGTGACCTCTGGATGTCTCTGGGCCTTGCTACATCAGGCTGCAGACAAATACAGCAGAAATTTAGTCTTTGATACATAGATCATATCAAATCAGATGCTATGAAGTATCACATAAATACCCAACATTCATTGAGTTCTTGTGTTTATAAGAAAAAAATGACCACAGAAAAACTCCACAACAAAACACAAAACCCCCCTGTTTTCGTGTCTATAAGAAAAAAAATGACCACAGAAAAAAAAAAAAAAAAAAAAAACCCACAAAAAACCATGAAAAAACCTCCAAGAATCCAACACCACCCCAAAATAAGGGGAGTTAAAAATAAAATGTGAAAAATTAAACAGTGGATGAAAACATTTCAAAGGAAATTATTCCACACATAGGGAGTTTTGTCAGCTATTTTAAGAATTAAAAAAGACACAAGCTTCTCTGCTTACAAACAGAAAATATGAAAAAAAAAATTTTTAGTATCTCACAGAAAAGGAATTTCTGATCTTATTAGCTATAGAAATATTCTTTTGAAGATCATAACTTATTTACAAGTACAAGAGTGGAAACAGTAAAATGTGTACATGAAAAATAATTTTTTCCAGAACAGGTGGGAAAAAAACCTAGTAGAAAGCCTTGTATTTTCTTCTTGCAGCTAGAAATGTAAGAATTTATCTATAGTGCCTATACAAGAAAAACTTAGCAAAAGAAAATCACAATACATGGATATTAAAATGACAAGGAAAAATCACAATGATATGGATATTAAAAAAAAGGAATGTAAATCTATTAATCTTTCACACAGCAAACATGGAAAATAAATTCTTATTAATTTGCCTCAACTTTAAGCCCTGTTAGGATTTTTGACAATGTTCTGACATTTATGTTCAAGAACTGCCAATGTCCCAGTATCTACTCCAATGGGCCTGAGGAGCCACCCCAGAAGAAGACTTCCATGGCATTCATGAAGGACTTCATTCACCTGGAGCCACTTTCACCTCCTGATCCACACCCTGGGCCTTTTTTCGGCCACTGAAGATCACTGAGAAACCCCAAACCCAGCTTGTAAATACTGAGCAATGAGGGCAAAATGAGAACTTCCCACTTCCCTGCAAGTAGGTCAGCCCCAAACAGCAGTGAAGGAATTGTAGATAGAGCTCTCTTGAAACAGCCACTGCCACTCACTTTTGTCATGTAAAATATCAGCAGCAGGCTTCAAGCCTCTTAAATTATTTTACACTCAGTTGAGAGCCTGGGAATTTTGATAATGCTTTAAAGAGCACAAAAGGTTCCTAGTTTCTCTCTTCAGTGCCTCAGTTCTACAGATACAGAGTGGGTTGAGAGTATTTAAGCATTTAGCACTAGCTTAGGGCTCTCAAGAGAGAAATACTAATTAAAATGAAGGTAATAAATCTATCTCAGGTTTGGCTTTTAAGCAGGTCCGCTTTTCAAAGTGTCCTAAGTCTGGCATAAAAGCATGTTGGACACACAGCTTTGACTGCTCAGGCTTTAATCAGAGAATGGACTTCTTATGGAGATACTGCTAAGTGCATCTGATGCTTTAATATCCAATTTTTCCTCCCTTCATTATCTTTAGACTGGTTTTATATTTGAAAAGCCCTAACATAGCTTTAAAGAGTAAGGACAAATGTCCTGTAAAGTTTCAAGACAACCGGTCAAGGGTCCTCAAAATGGTAACTATTTTTTTTTCATTTTGAAAATTTTAGTCTGTAATGGACTTATGTATCTTCTTTATTGCAGAAAAGCTTTGATTCAGTATTGTGGGACAAATGGGAGAAAACTTCCCCATAACCGGTAAATACAGAGGGACCCAAATCAAGCATGTGAAGATGTTTGCATGACACTCTCATTTCAGCTGATTGCATGCCATGAAAGGCTTCTGCACAGGAAGCAACGTGAGAAGGGATTTTTTTCCTCCCATGTATGTGCCCCTTTTCATGCATACCAGGATAGGCACAAAAGGTGGATGGGCTGTGAAAGCTTCTACTGTTTATTTTCTTTCCTTGTCCAAAACATCATTAAAAATACAAAAAGTTTTTCCACTCTTACTGTATGCATTGTTTAGGGACATCAATTTAGTAGGCTGTTTGCACACAAAGCTAGGAACTGTTGGATAAAATAAAGCACTACCAGTCTGGACCTTTGCATGATAATCACACAGAAGGGTCAAAACAGTACAGAGTAGAATGAAACATCCCATAAAACTGTATAGTTCAATAATAATATGCCTGGAATTTCTTTCATGCAATAGCACGTACTAAAAGCAAAACAGAAGTGGAATCTGAAACTGGATGCATGTATACAGAACAAAACTTTTCCAGTGCAAGGATTTTTTAATTATACGTATTTTCAACCAGATTTAATATCTAGACATATGAAATAACAATGTTCTTTGTCTGTTTAAATGCATCTTGCTGCTTAGTTAGTGACAGGGAACAGTATAATACTCCTCCTGCCTGTCTGCCCTAGAAACCAACTTCTTAGGTGCAAGTGCTTTTCCAGAAAATCAAATTACTACAATGTTGCATTTTCTAAATTATATAATCTATTTTTATTATCATTTTACAAGTTACTAATACTAATTTAAAAAAACAACTTTTGCTTTTTAGCTTATAATAATAATTTATTATGATGCTTTTTCATTTCAATAGAAAGATTTGAAAACAAGATAAAAATTGAGTCTTCCCACCTAAAACATTATTGAGCTAGTGGTGAAAAATTTCCTGCTCTACTTGTGTCTATAAAACTATTAAAAATATATATTTCCCCCAGAAGCAGGTAGCTAACAAATGCAAGAGAAACACACTTTGTTATAAATAATTTTATTTCAAAATTAAAATAGTATGCCTGTTCCCACTTACAATTTTTCTCTTGTAATTTCACCTAATAAACTCCTCATTACAAGGTCTTTCACTTCTACTACTGAAGTAATTTCTCCTAGTAATTCTATAACTATAATTACATTTTATCCCAAGATAACGCTACCATAAGGAATGCAACCTCCTTTAATAACCATTTCCAATAATTACACTGTATGCTTTAAGAATACTGAAACACACCCTTCATTCTCACTGAAATGAACGGAACAGAAAGCTCATGAAGAAGGACTGGTTTAAAACATACATGAAAAGCCTGGAGCTCACTCTTATTCCAGTGGCTGCTGAGTGTACTGGGCGAGCAGGTTAAATAAATAACCCAGGAGCATGGCTCCATGTCAGCCCTGCAGCTCAGCACCAGCATTCCAACATCCCTGCGGATGGCTGATTCCCAGAGCACCTGTGCTCCCCGTGTCTCAGCCCAGCGGGGGCTCACTAAACCTGGTGGCATTCCTATCATTACCTCCTAGGGAGAATACTGGAGAGAAACAGTTAAATATTCACTAAAACACCCCTAAGAAGCTGTTCCTTACTCTTTTTCTAGAAAGAGTAAAAAGGCAGATTTCTGAAGGTCTTGGTATTTTACCTAAGAGGTCAATTTTTAAAGTCCCATGTCAAGTATTAAAGCACAGAGCACAGGCTTACCAATCCCACAGAAAGCACAGGTCTTCAAAAAAGTAGTAGCTTCTGAACTTTCCACTCAAGCAATAAGAATAAAAAGAAGCTACACCATCTGTTCCCATAACATGCTTCTTCTCTATTAACAGAGTCAACATTAAACCTTTTTAGAGGAAATCTGTATTTAGTAGAATTGCCATCACCCCAAATATGTTCACCATGAAATGTGAGCTGCTATGATCATAAATATATCACTCCTACGACTGTAGAAGAACATTTTCACTTAAAGCAACAAAGAGCACTGGGGATCATGCTCTGAATATTCCTGTGGTCCCTTTCCTTCCTGCAGTAACAGGAGGATGAGAACATACTGAAAACCTGTGTAAGTTGCAGCACGGTGATTTTCTCCACTGCTTCAATTCCTCTGCAAGGCACATACCTGGATGCATGTTAAAATTCTGGAAAATACTGATCATTTTGGTGAACTGTCAAAATTCAGGAGAAATTCCTGTAAGATGTAGGACATACAAAGGATCTCTATTCTTTTAATTCTTAACTGATAGAAGCATGACTCAGTTTATGGGGTTGTGGCCTTTTACTCATCCCAAACCACAGGTCCACTAATGTTCATTGAAAGTACAGAGGTGTTACATGGAAGGAGAATCACCTTTGGACCATGTGAAAATGAATATAGGTAGTCATAAGTCAGGAAGAGCTGGCATCTACCTACTAGATGTTGTCTGATTTGGTTACTGTTTAGAGCACAGGAGATGGCTTTTCAGTATCATCTCCCCTCTCAGGGTAGCACCAACCAGTCTCTTTCTTAGGAGTCAGTAAGGAAATGAAAAGTCCCTAGTCATGCCTACAGACATGTGGTTCCTGAGTTAGTTTTTTCTCAATCCTCTGCTGCTTCTTGTCTTGTCTTCTTAGCTCTCCTAAAGCTTCCCATATTTCTCTGTGAAGGCAAGCCCTCATAACTGCTTTCCTTCCTGCTGCCAGTCCCCAAAGACACTTAGGTTTGGCTCCTCTGGTAGGTGCTCTCCTTTGCAGGCAGCTCCTCCTGCAGCACCCTGCCTGTTCTGGGAGAATATCCCATTTCTGCCTCTTCCCACCAACATGGACCTCAGCTACACAGCTCAGATTCACAGAATAGCCTGGGTTGGCAGGAACCATGACAAATCAACCAGCAAAGGGCAGCCTAGATGAGGTTATCTAGCATCCAGACAGTCTTGCTATCCTCAGTCTATCAGTCAGCACATGCAGGACTGCTCCTACATGGATGCATCATTCACGTGTATAAGGTTGCCTCAGTGATTTTGGGGACAGGAAACGTTTGGCCACCCATTCTGCCATTCCATTGGCAGTGTGGTGCTAGGCTGTGGGAATGCAGAGCCCGCCTAGCAGGCTGGGCCTGGACCGTTTGGTTTGGTTCCTCGGGCCAGGGCCACCGCCCGGCCTCCTGCTGGGTTTGGGGGTTCTGCTTCCCCCTTCTGGGCCTGGGCCACCGTTTTGTGGGCCAGGTCTGGGGTTCCTGATCCTTCCACATGGGCCAGGGCCCCCCAGGGCCTCTCTCTTTGGCCCCTTTTGCTTTGCTGCTGCTCTTGCTGACTAAACAAACAAACAAACAAACAAAATTTAAATTAAATTAAAAAAAAAAAAAAGGGTGAAAGAGCTGACAGCCACTCAAAGCATTGAAGAGCCAAAAATTAGCTTCAGTCCAAGTTGTTCAATAAAGGGCTGTGGCAAGACTTTCTAGAAATCTTTTCAAGATTGTTTGAAATTGTTTGATAACTATATAACTATTGATGGTTTGGTCTTCAGTAGTTTGTTGTTTCAGGAGTCTGCAAGCCTGTCTCAGGAACAAAAGGGACTTTCAGAGATGGCAAAGAGGAACATCTTCAGTCCATGGACTTTTCCTGAAACTCAGCTGCTTGGACTTGAATTTTTTTGCATTGCTTTTTGCATTTTCTTATATTATAAGATTGTTGTAGTGATTTGTTAGAATCTTATGTTTTACAGGTGAAGAAATTCCCTGTTCATTCCACACCAGCATTGATTGGGATTTGAATTGGCAAAGGATGGCCTGTCGGGTGTTTGTGCTTTCCTCTGCATGGGCCCAGCAGAGAAAATTACAAACACTTTTCTTTTTAATTTAATTAAATTAAAAGGGTGAGATGTTGCAGACATCTTTTGTGAAAAATCCTTCCTTTAGGATTTTTCCCTCCTGAGAAACCTCAGAGAGGCCTCAGAGACAAGATGTAAACAATTGTTATCTGCTGCTGTGGAATGCAACAGGTGCACCTGTGATTGGCCCATCTCTGATGTTTATAGTTGGTGGCCAATCAAGGACTTCAGCTGTCCCGGACAGAGCCCAGGATAGCTGCTTTGTTATCATTCTTTCTCTTCTATTCTATTCTTAGCTAGCCTTCTGAGAACTTCTTCCTTCTATCTCTTTGTAGTATAGTTATAATGTAACATATATATCATATAATAAATCAAGCCTTCTAATTATGGAGTCAAGATTCTCGTCTCCTCTTCATCCTCAAAACCCTGCTTCCCTAAGGGACAATAGTTCTAACCTCACTTCTCTTCCAGATCCCTCTCTAGCCTTGTTGCCCTTCTCTGGACACGCTCCAGCCCCCCATGTCCTTCCTAAACTGGGGGGTCCAGAACTGGACACAGCACTCAAGGTGCTGCCCAACCAGTGCCCAGCACAGGGGAAGAATCCCTGCCCTGCTCCTGCTGGCCACACCATTCTTGATCCAGGCTGGGAGCCATTGGCCTTCTTGCCCACCTGGGCACACTGCTGCCTCATGTCCAGCCTGCTGTCCATCAGTCCCTGCAGGTCCCTTTCTGCCTGGCTGCTCTCCAGCCACTCTGTCCGCAGCCTGTAGTGCTGCAGGGGTTGTTGTGGCCGAAGTGCAGGACCTGGCACTTGGACTTGGTAAACCTCCCCTTGTTGGATTTGGGCCCTGGATCCAGCCTGTCCAGGTCCCTGGCAGAGCTTTTCTACCCTCCAGCAGAACAGCACTTGCAGCCAACTTGGTGTCACCACAGTTCTGTGAGGCCCCAGAGTGCCACAAAGGCCCCTTTTCCCCATGGGACCCCTTGGTGTCAAAAAATCCCTTGGATCTTTGAGCTCTGCAGTGGCACAGTGGATCCTTGGTTCCATGAGGTCTGGCAGTGCAGCAATGCTCTCCTTGGTTCCACAGTGTCCCGATAGTCTCTTGGTCCAAAGGGGTCACTACTGTGCCCCTCTCAGGGACTCATTGGCCCCTTGGTTCCATGGGACCTTGCAGTGTCACAATGGCCTCCATGGTTCCACACAGTGCCACAGTGGTCCCTTGGTTCCATGAGGCCCCAGAATGTCCCAATGGATTCCCTGGTGGTGCAGGGTCACAATGGACCCCTGTTTACACAAGATCCTTCAGTGTCACAAGGGACCCTTGCTTCCATGGGCCACCAGACTGTCACAATTTTTCCCTATGTACTGGTTTTGCATTAATTGACATTTGGTGAGGAGGGAAGAAGCCACCCACAGAAATGATAATTCTGAGAAGAGCTCCTCAGAGCTTCCTTTGTGCCTAACAACACCTATCAGTGATTGGTTTTGAAGACTGACACCTTATTAAACCACTAGAAAGCTGAACATGCTTCTATGAACACACATGTTAAAAATAAACACACCCCAGGAAAAGCTCTTTCCCTTCTGGCCTGGGAACAGGTAACAAGGCCGGCCTGGCTCCTGTCTTGGCTGGGCAGGGCCAGGTGGGCCCTGCTGCAGAGCTGGGCCCTTTCTCAGGGACCCTATTGAGCCCTGTCCCAGCCTGTCCAGGCTGCAGCAGCTCCCAGGCAGGGAGAAGGGGAGGCATCGGCCCGTGGAGTGTTCCAGCTGAGATCTCAGCCATTTCCCCCCAGTGTGGCCACTGCACGAGATCATGTGGCTGAGGCCAGAGGCGGCCTTGTAGCCCACACAGAGAGTGGCCTTGCACCTGGAATTGAACGCAGCAGGGGCCAGAGCCCAGCCATGTGGCTGATCCTGACACAGCCCCCAGGGCAGCCTGAAAAATCCATCACCACGATTGCTTCAGCCGCCACAGGGCAGGAATCACATGACCATCTACAGGCCCCGGGCGAGATACTAACACTTTCAGTGCATAGATAAGGCTTACAGACCTTCAGTCCTCCCTTGGGTGAGAGAAAAGGACAGCATGAAGACACGTAGAGAACAACATGAGACATGAAGGTCAGTCAGAAAAAGTCAAGTCCCAGATGGGAGGGCTGAAGAGATGCCTCAGTCCTGGCCTGAAATCCTCTTGTAAGGCTATGGAGAAAATATAATTGATACATGAGACTCGTTTTTCCCTATAACTCATTGAAAGCATGCGGGGATGAAGTGTTCAAATTGTAGATATGAACAAAGGCATTTCTGCTAAAGCAAGCAGATGTTGAAGTAGCTGTGATCCCATGAGAAGTCTGAACAGAGAGAGTGAGAGGAATGATGAAGACCCTTTGCCCCCAGGGAAAGAAGAAGAAGACCTCTGTTCCCAGAGATGAAGGTGATGTTGGAGACAGATAAAGAGAATCTTTGCTCTTGAACAGCTCATCCTTAAAATAATGCCCCATAAGTGAACATAGCCCACAAAGACAGCTGTGGGAAGGCTGTAAATAGATGGGAGACACTTCACAATTGCTGATTCCTGGGCAGCTGCTCTTCATGGAAATGAAAAGCCATGAGAGAACTGTGTTCTTGTGAAGAAGTCTCCATAAAATGACAAGAGGGACTCCTCTCCCTAAGTGAACTGAAGAAAAAATAATCTAGAGGTGGTAAACTGACTGAATTGTTCCTGTACGTTGTTAGTGGGAAAAAAAGCTTGTGGGGGGAGGAGAAATGTTCCAAAAGTTTTATTCTGATTCTTACTATTTCTTATTTTAGTTACTGTTAATAAAGTTTTCTTTATACCCTTTTAAAGCCTTAAGCCTGCTTTGCTTTCATGCTAATCCTATCTCACACGATAAAATGAGTAAGTATATTCTAGTGGGGACACTGGCATTTAGCCAGCACTAAACCCCCCACACCTTAGTTCCACTATTCCCTGCAGTGTCACAACAGCCCCTTGGTTCCATTGGGAGGCAGGGTCTCACAAGGCTCTCCTTGGTTCTGTAGTGTCACAATGGCCCCTCAGTGCAACAACGCCCTGCAGTGTCACAGTGACCTCCATGGTTCTGTGAGGACCCAGACTGTCACGCACGAGTCCTCGCTTCCATTCAGCCCCACAGTGTCACAATGGGACCTTGGTTCAATGGTGCCTTCAGTACGCAGTGTCACTGTGATCCTCTTAGTTCCATGAGGCCCTGCAGTGTCACAATGGCCCCTTGCTTCCCCAGGGCCCTGCAGTGTCACAATCACCACAGAATCACAGAATTAACCAGGTTGGAAAAGACCTTGGAGATCAGCAACTCCAACCTGTGACCCAACACTGCCTTGTTACTTAGACGATGGCACTGAGTGCCACATCCAGTCTTTCCTTAAACACCTCCAGGGATGGTGACTCACGCACCTCCCTGGGCAGCCCATTCCAATGCCCAATCACCATCTCTGTGAAGAATCTTTTCCTAATGTCCACCCTAAACCTCCCTTAGCACAGCTTAAGGCTGTGTCCTTTTGTCCTGTCACTGTTCCCTGGGAAAAGAGCCCAACCCCCCCTCCTGTCAGGGGGCTGTAGAGAGTTATGAGGTCTCCCCCAAGCCTCCTCTTCTCCAGGATAAACAACCCCAGCTCCCTCAGCCACTCCTCACAGGACTTGTGCTCCAGACCCCTCACCAGCCTTGTTGCCCTTCTCTGGACATGCTCCTGCCCCTCCATGTCTTTCCTAAATTGGGGGCCCAGAACTGGACACAGCACTCGAGGTGCTGCCCGACCAGTGCCCAGCACAGGGGAAGAATCACTGCCCTGCTCCTGCTGGCCACACCATTCCTGATCCAGGCCAGGAGCCATTGGCCTTCTTGGCCACCTGGGCACACTGCTGCCTCATGTCCAGCCTGCTGTCCATCAGTCCCTGCAGGTCCCTTTCTGCCTGGCTGCTCTCCAGCCACTCTGTCCCCAGCCTGTAGTGCTGCAGGGGTTGTTGTGGCCGAAGTGCAGGACCCAGAACTTGGACTTGTTCAACCTCCCCTTGTTGGATTTGGACCCTGGATCCAGCCTGTCCAGGGCCCTGTGCAGAGCCCTCCTGCCCTCCAGCAGATCAACTCTCACAACCCAGCTTGGGGTCATCTGCAAATTTGCTGATGGTGGACTCAACCCCCTCATCCAGACCATCAATGCAGATACTGAAATCCACACTGGCTGGCTCTGATCCCTCGGCCATCCTGTGGGTGCCCTGTGGTGGCACTCAAGGTGATCTGTTCCATAACCTTGCTGGGCACCCAGGTCAGGCTGACAGGCCTGGAGTTCCCCAGATCCTCCTTCCAACCCTTCTTGGGGATGCGCTCACACTGGCACCTCCAGTCCTCTGGGACCTCCCTGCTGAGCCAGGACTGATGGTAAATGATGGAGAGCAGCTTGGGGAGCTCATCCACCAGCTCCCTCATCCCCCTAGGATGGATCCCATCTGATCCCATACACCTGTGAGCACCTGAGTGGCTCAGCAGGTCACCAGCTTCTTCAGCTGGATTACAGGGGCTGTTCTGTTCCTTGTGCCCAGCTCAGGAGAACACTTGTCCTGAGGACAACCTGTCTTAATATTTGAAATTGAGGCAAACAAGGTGTTAAGTAGCTCAGCCTTTTCCTTATCTTTAGTTATTGCATTCTCCACTGCATCCAATAAAAAGTAAAGGTACTCCTTATCCCACGTTTTATTATTATTTATTTATAGACACATTTTCTATTATTTTTCACAGAAGAGGCCATATTAAGCTGTAATTGAGCTTTCACCTCTCAACATTTCTTTCTGCTTACCCTAACAACATCCTTAAACACTTCCTAAGTTGCCTGACATTCTGTGCAAAGTTGATGCACCCTCTTTTTTCCCCTGACTTCCCACAAAAGCTCCATGGGCAGCCAGGACAGACATTTTCTCACTAGCTAATCTTTTTCCACACTGGGACAGGCTGCACCTCTTGCCTCACAATTACTTTCTTGAAATGTGCCCGCCCTCCCTGGACCCCTTTGTTTTTAAGGGCTGTGTCCCTTAAAAAAATCAGTACCTGATTCAGTACTCCCCAAATCTGCATCCTAAATAGGCCAAAGTCTGCCCTTCCTATTCCAGTGTAGAAGTTTTGTTGCTGCCCCTCCTTCTTTCACAGAAGGTCTCAGAGTGGGCTCTTACATCACACAGTGGGCTATGTGAGGTCACTGAGAGATATGACATGAAAGACTGCCTCTGTCACATCACAGAGCCAGCTGTGACATAAAAGGCTAGAGGTCTGACATCACAGAGCAAACTATGACATCACAGAATTGGTTATGTGAGGTCATTAAGAAGTTATGACATCATAAGCCTTAACTGTGACATCACAGATCAGGGGTATGACATCACAGAGCAGACTGTGACATCAAGAGACCAGCTGCGTGGCATTAGAGAATGGGCTGTGACATCACAGAGCAGGTTGTGACATCCCAGCAGGGCTGTGTGACATCCCAGCAGGGCTGTGTGAGGTCACTGGGTTGATCACTCCGCCCCAGCTCCCCCTCACAGTTTCTCCCAACAAGTCCAATGCTGTCCATGCCCAGCGGGGTCCCTGTCCCCCAGGATCCCCCCGGCCCACCTGGAGCCACAGCCTCCACCAAAGGATGTTCCACAGGATCCACCCCAGAGACTGACATGGGGGACAAGTGGCCAGGGCTGTGTGACCAGCACAGCAAGGATGTGGATTATCCAGGCATGGATTTGGGTTGCCCAGGGATGAAAGGTGTCTGGCAGCTGGAGCAGGGTCTGGGAAGGGCCTCAAAGGCGGGGCTGGAGCCCTTGGGCTGTGAGCAGAGGCTGAGGGAGCTGGGCTTGTCCAGCCCAGAGCAGGGAAGGCTGAGGGGCTCCTGATCCCAGCCTGGCAATGCCAGCCAGGAGGGGATGGAGAGCACAGAGCCAGGCTCTTCACTGGGGGGCCTGATGGGAGACAAAAGCCAATGGGTAGAAGGGGAAAGAGGGGAGGTCAGCCAGGACACGAGGAGATGAAATGAGTCAGGCTGGTTTTAGCATTTACCCAACACCAAAATCAGCCTGACCTCCCTTCTCCATCCGCCACTGACAGCTTTGCAAATCAGGAATTGTTTGAGCTGTTTTGCCCCCAATCCAGGGTGAGCATCCTGATACAAGAATTTAATTGTGTTTATATCTATCACAGAACTACATTAGTCTGAAATTAATTCTAGTATGGAAATCCCTTATGGATGGTGTACTCAGATGCTGCTGGGATGTTGCACATAGCTCAGGGAAGACTTTTTAATTGTGTGACTGTTATTTTAATTGTGTGATTGCTATTAAATTGTATCCTGTTCAACTATGGCCTTCTGGCCATGAAGAGAAACTTTCTGTGCCTCTGAGTCTCATCAGTTCTTGACTCCCAAAGGACTCAAACCTGATGAGTTGTGGTTCCCCACTCCAGTGGTGGCACTTGGACCTCCTCCATAGCCAGAGCAGAGCTCCTTGTCTCACAAAGTCCCTGGCAATGCAGGGATGAAGGAAACAGGATAGGCTGTGGGGATCAGGGGCAGGCCAGAGTCATGGAGAAGAATGACTTTTGTATTTGATGGAGCTGTGCCTTCTCTTGGTTTTGCTGGCTGACAAGAAATGAACGACCCTCTGTGTCTCAGGCAGCTCCTTCTCCAAGGAAAGCAGGTGGGAGTTGGAGCCAAGGAGATGAAAGCTGCAGGTGCAGCCTGGGCTGGAGGGAGCTCAGATTTGCACAAGGCTGCTCTGAGTGCCAGGGCTTGGATGGGGGAAATGGTGGGGTGGGGGTAGGGACAGAGTCTGATTGATTTTCAGCCATAAAGGGTTTTGATTTTCATATCTGTTCAAACTGCATGAGGAGGTACTTGGATTCAGTGTCAATTGGAGATTGCACATATCAATGAATTACAAGGAAAAAAAAACGTAAACAGGACCTAAAAAATCTTTTCTCAGTGTCTTTTTAAATATATTGGATTCACTTTGAATACACTACTGAGATCTACCTAACCACAAAAGATTTGAAAATTAAAATCAAATTATCCCCAGAGGCTTGGCTTGTTAAGGTGTTCTGAATTTTAATGAGCCCTGAAGGAATTAACACTGAATTCCTGCACTGAAGAGCTGAAGGCTGAACAAGCCTCTGGAGCAGGAAAATTCAGCAGCAGCCTCCAAGTTGCTGAGGATGTCAGCAGCCCCACTGAGGCCATCCCTTCCCAGAGACTATGGGGGAATGGGCAGACAAGGAGAGCGTCCCTGGGGCTGGGGCAGCACAACTCAGAGGCACCAGCAGCTCCAGCTGGGAAATGGAGTGTGGAATGGTGCTGGGAAAGCCCTGCCTGGGCTGGGCCAAGCAGGACACACAAGCCCTGACTGCCGTCCCCCAAACAACTCTCCGAAGGAGACATTTAAAAGGAATTATAATTGTTCGTGTACACTGAGCTGGACTTCCTGGAGAAATACTAACAAAAAACCAAAACAGTCTTTACTGGGAACTTTAGAAAATGCGAGAAACTTTGGCAAAGTTTTAATATGACATTCAATCAACAAAAAATACATTTTAAAGCATTACCATGGCCCATTCAAATTCACAAACTCTAAGCCATTTCAATTTTAAGTTACTCAAAATTGGCAAGAAGAGGGAATTAGATGAAGGTGAAGAAGACACAGAAAGAGAGAAAGAAACAAAAGATACAGTGAAGCACACACACACCTACAATCCTGGATTCCAGAGGTGTTCAGATGGAAATTCCAAGAGGATGCAGGGTCAAGATGTGTGCTTGCCTTGTGGTCAGCCTTAAATACCCCTTGGTCTTCCTGGGCCCTTCCCCCCCAGGTGGGACTTGGGCTCATTTGGTCCCCCAGGAGCTGGGCTGGGGGCTGCAGAGGTGGCTGTGGAGCATTGCCTGTGCTGTGCCAGGGACTGACAGTCACTGCTGGGCTGGGATAGAGGCTCTGGGGGGATTGGGGTTCCAGGGCAGGGCAGTGCTGGGGTTCCAGGGCAGAGCAAGGCTGGACCTGCCCCTTCTTCCCCTGACACACACACAAAATGTTTCCAGCCAACAATCTCTTCCAGTATGTCACAATCGGGAATGTTGGAGGTGAAATCCCAATTCTGGCCATGGGCATCTGGCTGAGAAGGATAGTTCTTTTCCATAGGAGGAAAAGCATGGAGCCCCATTGTTTCAGTAGCAGATGAGAAGTGATCCTCAACATGCTAAAGTCAGCCTGACCAGTCAGGTGGCTCCTAGGAGGCCAAACCAACCAGATCTGTTCTGTGTTCCCTTGCTTTGATGGGGCCCTGAAGTGTCGCAATGGCCCCTTGGTTCTATGGGGCCCCACAGGGCCACAATGGCCCCTTGATTAGAAGACCTGCAATGTCACAGGGACCCTTGCTTTGATGGGGTCTCACAGTGTCACAATGTCCCCTAGGTTCCATACGGATGCATAGTTTCACAATGGTCTCAAAATTTCCATGAGGCCCTGCAGTGTTACAGTGGTCCCACTCACTCTATGAGACCTTGCAGTGTCACAATGGTCTCTGTGATTCCCCAGGCCCCACAATATCAGGTGACTCCTC
>JALJVW010000236.1:96757-123892 GCA_024865655.1 Emberiza elegans | reverse complement strand
CCTCAGTGGCCGGTTGGCTCCTGAAATCTCGGTGACTGCGCAGGATGCCTCCCAGACGCAAGCTGGCACCACTCGCCAACTCTGGGCTAGTTTGAGTGCCAAATGGCTCCTGCAATCTGCCATCCAGCAGGTGCTGAGTTTTGTTTCCGGAAAAGAAGATTAAATAAAGGTTGTTATCAAAGTATCTGTTTTTCTTTGATAAGTGGAAAATACCTCGCGTTTCTCATTTGTCCTGTAACCTGATGTTCTTCAAAGAAGCCTTATTGACAAAAGATAGCATTCTCTTATTGACAAAAAATAAGGTGGCCTCGTATGAAATAACTGTGATGTAGTAGTGGCATGAACAGTCATAAAATGACATCAGTAAGACATGGGGTGCAGAAGGGCTCCTTCAGGATGGAGAAAAACAACAAAAACCCCCCACCAAAATAAATAAATACAAAAAACCATCCCATCCTCAAAATAAAATCCCCAACCCAAAAGACAAATAAAACCAGTCCATTTCTGAAACAAAACCGTTAGTCAGGGAATCAAAACTAAACCAAACTAAAAAAGCCTAGATAAAATGGCCAACCAAAAGATGATCAAACCCAAACCAGTCCATTTCATCAGAGAAGGCTCTCTCTGCTCGGAGCACAGCATCCTTCCTGGGGAGTCCGAATTGCCTCCGGTGACAACCAAACCCTGTGGAGGAGCATTTAGTAAAGCCCGCCGACACTTGCACACAACACACTGTCCCCCAGACAAGAAAGCCACCAGACGTACTCCAGCATCTCCAGGTATCCGCAGTGTCCTGGTTTGGCGTTTTCATGTTGCCAAGCCAGTACTGGAGATGAACAAAACTGCCCGAGCCTCGAGTTCCCAGGTTCGACAATAGAGGTTCCTGAGGCAACGCCGCGCAGCAGCTTTTAGTGCCAGAGTCTGTGTAGGTGTGCTCAACCTGAGCACTTCAGGGCACTGTTGCTGTGGCTCATGCCAGCCTTGTGGCTCAAGTCAAAACCAGACAAAGGGCAGTCAGACACTACAGCTTGTCCCTTGCCGCCTGCGGGAGTCATTGACTGGGAGGAAAGGCAAAAGAACAGATTGACAGGGGATACAACAGCTTGTTTCAATCCTCCATCTGGGTCACCAGGTTCCACTGTAAAACACTCAAGAAAAAAAAAAGGGAGAGCAGGAACAGGCCAGTATGGAATCTAATTTGATGACTGCTGGCCAAAGGCCAAAAGGACAAGTTTCACTGTCCAGGGCAGCGGTTGAAATTCAGCACGCAGGAAATGTCTTCAGGTGACTTTGTGCACTACAGCGAGATGCTCGCAGCCCATTTCCCTGCTCACTCTGCACTGGGAAGGCAAGAAGGGCAGAAACCACCAGTTTTGGTGACTGCAGTGGCTGCATCCCTCTTTCTCCTCCTTGGTTTGCAGAGACGGCGGGCGATTAAGTTTCTCTCTGATGATTTTCATTTCTTCACTCCAGCCTCTTAACCACGCTTGCCTTGAGCACTGCAGCAGGCTATCACCAGAGCTCTGCATCCAGCTGTTCTTTCATGTTCTGTGTGGGGCCAAAGAGAGGACGTTTCATGAGTGCACTGGCTACCACTCTTTCACTCACCTGCTTTTTGTTGATCACCCTCTATCTGATGGATTTCTCCTTTTTGACCCTTCCCCATCTCCTCCTTGTTCTTTCTCCTCACTTCCATGATGGCACTCTGAAATTCTGCAGCTCTGCTTGGCTCTGCCTTGATCTTTCTGGACACACAAATGCAGAGCAAGTGATGGGGAGCTGCCATCCCGCTCTCAGTGCTGGCTGTGACTGGAGCCATGCTGGAGGTGACTGGGAGCAACAGGGCCCTCACTGGGAGTGACAGGGAGTCACTCTGGGCATGACTGGAATCATACTGGAAGTGACTGGGAGTAACTGGGCCCATACTGGGAGTGACAGGGAGTCACTCTGAGCATGACTGGAATCATACTGGGAGGATCTGGGAGTGACTGGAACCATACTGGGAGTGGCTGGGTGCAACTGGGATCATCCTGGGAGCCACTGGGATTACAGCAGGTGAGAATGGATCCTGACTGGGGGTTACTGGGAGCTACTGGGCCCATGTTGAGAGGAAAATGTGGACACAGTGGGAGCAACTGGGATCAACTGGAGGATACTGGAACCATGCTGAGGGGATGAAGGACACAACTGGGGCAACTGGGATCATACTGGGACCAACTGAGACCACAGTTTGGGAAACTGCCAGAAACTGGGATCATGCTGGAGGCAACTGGGAGTAACTGGGAAAGACTGAGATCATTCTGAGGAAACCAGAACCTTACTGGGCCAACTGGGATGTACTGGGAGTGTCTGTGACCATACTGGGGGACTGGAAGTACACTGGGAACAGCTAGGACCATGCTGGGGGCAACTGGGAGTGAGTGGGACAATGCTGAGAGGGACTGGGACTATTCTGGGAGCAACTGGGATCATACTGGGATGACAGTGGGAGCAGCTGGGTCCATGCTGGCTGAGACTGGGATCACACTGAGGGTGACTGGAATCATACTGGGATTGAATGGGAGTGGCTGTGACCAACTGGAATCAGGCTGAAAGCATCTGTGAGAAAATGGGAGTGACTGGGAGCATGCTGGGGGTGTGTAGGATCATAACTGGGATTATAGTGGGTGTCAATGGACCCTGACTGGGCGGTTACTGGGAGCTACCAGGCCCATGCTGGGAGCTCCCTGAACACACACTGGGAGGAACTGGGAGCAACTGGGAATGACAGGATGCATGCAGGTGACAGCTGGGATGTCCTGGCAGTGACTGGGATAAAACTGGGGGCAGCTGAACCACACTGAGGTAACTGGGAGTGCCTGGCAATGACTACGAGAATGTTCAGGGCAACTGGGATATACTGGGAGTGCCTGAGACCAGGGAGGTGGGGACTGGGACCATACTGGGAACCACTGGGAATGCGCTGGGGGGAGCTGGGACCATGTTGGGGGCAACTGGGGGCAAGTGTGAGTGACTGGGGCCCTGCTGGGAGAGACTGGGGTCATACTGGGGTCATGCTGGGAGTGAGGAGGAGCAGCGCGATGGCTCCAGCGCTGGGGCTGGGGGCGCTCCTGGGGGGCCCAGGGGGGAGTGGGACCCCCGGCACCAGGACCCTGAACCACCCCTGCTGGCACCAGGACCCCCCTGTTCCCCTTATCCTGCACAGGGACCCCCCTGAATCCCCCATTCCCGGACATCAGGGCTCCCTACTCCCCTTTTCCCAGCCATCCCATGGCTCCCAGCCTCCAAACTGGCCATGGGCTTGACCCTGGGATGTCCTGGAATGCCTTGATCCCCCATTCCTGCCTTTCCCAGCCCCTAGCCCCAGCTTTGTGTGCAACCAGAGACCCCCTGAACTCCCCCTTCCTGAACATCCCAGGAATCCCCACCCTGTGTCCCCCTTTGGGAAGCCCTGACTCCCTTTCCTGGACTCAAGGACCCCCTGGAACTCCCTTCTGCCTCTTCACATCCCTATCCCCCCTTTTCTCTGACCCTGAGACCCCCTGCACCCCCATTCCTGAGAACCAAGACAGCCCTCTATCCCTTTGCCCGGTACTGAGATCCCCCCTGTCCCTCAGCTGTGCCCTGTCCCTCGGCTCTGTGGGCCGGGGGTGCCAGCAGGACCCAGGGAAGCCTTGGGGGAGAACAGCCCTGAGCCCCAGCTGGGCCAGTTCCCCCAGTTCCCCCCAGGTCACTCACAGCATGGGCCCTGTGGCTCCCAGTCACCCCCAGGATGGTCCCAGTCACTTCCAGGATGATCCCAGAATGACCCCACTAAAAGGGAGCAGCAGGAAGCACTGCAGGAGCCTGCAGACAATTCCTGCAGCACTTGTAGAATGCTCCTGCTCCCCAGGGGACATTCCCATGGTGCCAAGTCAGGAACTGCAATAGGGAGTGGGGCCAGAGAGGAAAGAGCAAACAGGGATGGGCTGTTTGCAGGAGAGGGAACAGGGGTGAGCAAGAGGAAGAAATTCGTATCAGGAAAAGTAAAGAAAGCAAAGGTGAAGCCAAGGAAATGCTCAGGGCAGTCTGGAGGTGGCTGCCAGGTAGCTCTGGCTCTGAGCAACAGCATCTGCAGTGGGACAGGAAACTCCCAGCTGATGGGAACAAACTTTCTGGCTGACTGCAGAGGCCAGGACAAAGCTGAATGGTTTCCCTGGTGTTCCCCAGCCCTTGCTGGCCCCAGGGGCTGATGGCATTTGTGCTCCCTCAGGTTCATGTCCCCACAGCATCAGCATGGGGGTGCTCCCGCCTGCTGTGTGCAATGCAAACAGGGGCTGCTGAGCCAGTGCTGCCGTGTCTGTGCCTGCAAGGATGGGGCAACTGTGTGAGCTGGGGGAGAGGCCAGGGCTGCAGAGGGGGGATGTTGTTGGCAGCTCCATGAGGATGCTCTGGGACGCTGCCCTGGGCTGTCCAGTGCACTGGGGATGGATCAGCCCCTGCTCTGCTGCTCCTTCCCATCTCCCCCAGGGCCCTTGCAGAGCCCCAGCCATGCTGTTTGCCCCCAGCCTGCCCACGGCCAGCCTGGGGCTGCTCACGGGGGTTTTCTGTGCTGAGCATTGGCCTGGCCGTGTTCTTGAGAGAGCCTGGGCAAGGAGCCTGGAGCCCCCAGGGCCTGGCCTGAGGCGTCAGCACTGCCCCAGCAGGGCCCATGGCCTGTCCCTGCTGCAGCCCCAGCACTGCCACCCCCAGGGCTGTGCCCGGCCCCGAGAGCACTCAGGCCCTACAGCAACACCAGGGCCACCAGGGCAGTGGGGCAGGGCCATGGCAGCAGCACTGGCAACACCAAGTGCTGCTGCTGGGCACAGCTGCTGGGCCAGCACTGATCTGCCCCCAGCTCTGCACACAGACATTGCTGCTGCAGCTCCAGAGAAGGCAACAAAAGGGCATCTCTGCAGAAAACTCTGCTGCGAGATCCTTTAGTTCTTTTAAAGCCATCGAGAGTGCAGCCCCTTATTGACACAGTCTGTGGCCACAGGGAAGGTGGAGAGAAAAAAAATGAGATATGCCATCAACCATGACTTTTTTTGTGGACAATATTAAGTAAAACAAAGCAAAAGAACCTCCAAGACGAAACCAACAAGAAGTATCAAAAACTTCTTTTATTACAAGTGATTTGCATACATTACCCAGCAGTTTAATGTTCCTGAAACCATCCACTCATCAGTCTCCACACTGCAGCCTTGACCTCCTGGTTCCTCAGGCTGTAGATGAGGGGGTTCAGGGCTGGAGGCACCACCGAGTACAGAATGGACAGGGCCAGATCCAGGGATGGGGAGGACAAGGAGGGGGGCTTCAGATACAAAGAAGTACCAGTGCTGATGAACACGGTGACCACAGCCAGGTGAGGGAGACAGGTGGAAAAGGCTTTGTGCCGTCCCTGCTCAGAGGGGATCCTCAGCACAGCCCTGAAGATCTGCACATAGGAAAAAACAATGAAAACAAAACCGCCAGATGATAAGCAGGCACTAAGAACAATGAGCCCAAATTCCCTGAGGTAGGATTTGGAGCATGAGAGCTTGAGGATCTGTGGGATTTCACAGAAGAACTGGCCCAGGGCATTGCCATGGCACAGGGGCAGGGAAAATGTATTGGCTGTGAGCAGCAGAGCAGTGAGAAAGCCACTGGCCCAGGCAGCTGCTGCCATGTGGGCACAAGCTCTGCTGCCCAGGAGGGTGCCATAGTGCAGTGGTTTGCAGATGGACACGTAGCGGTCGTAGCACATGACGGTCAGGAGGTAAAACTCTGCTGAGATGAAAAACATAAAGAAAAAGAGCTGAGCAGCACATCCTGTGTAGGAGATGTTCCTGGTGTCCCAGAGGGAATTGTGCATGGCTTTGGGGACAGTGGTGCAGATGGAGCCCAGGTCAGTGAGGGCCAGGTTGAGCAGGAAGAAGAACATGGGCGTGTGCAGGTGGTGGCCGCAGGCTACGGCGCTGATGATGAGGCCGTTGCCCAGGAGGGCAGCCAGGGAGATGCCCAGCAAGAGGCAGAAGTGCAGGAGCTGCAGCTGCCGTGTGTCTGCCAATGCCAGCAGGAGGAAGTGCCTGATGGAGCTGCTGTTCGACATTTGCTGTGGCTGGATATGGGGACCTGTTCATGGAGCAAGGGACAGTGAAGAGTTAGAGGAGAGACCTGTAACCAAAATCAAAGCTGTTTCCCACATACCCTGCCCTGGAACACACACAGACATCCTTTTGTTTTTAGGAGTTCTGGGTTTTTTTAAAAAGGTTCCCCATATCTCTGCTGCTGTCCTTGGATATCAGAAACCATCAGACTTTCTGCTGCTCCAAGGGAAAAGAGAGTGAGTTCTGTGAGGCAAAGTCTTGAGTGGAGACTGAGGAGAGATTGTCTGTCATTCTGAGCTGTTCAGAGTTGCATTGGGCTTTAACCTCTCTCATGTGGAGGGTGATCACCATCCTATGCTTCCCCTAAAATGTCACCCATACTGCTGAGAGCAGATGGATCCACCACAGCCCAGCTCCACATTTGTAGCCAAAGACTCATGTTGCTCAGTTCACCAACACAGCAACATTTTCAGTGTCACAACACCTCTGCCTTTCCCCATCAATCTTATAACTCAGAGATGCTCTAGGACAGGTTTGCACCCTGGATTGAAGCTCCCAGCTTGGACTGAAATCTCAGGGAGACTTCCAAGTGCCCTTAGGATGACATTGGATGAAGGGAGATTCAGCTCCTTCCCTGGCTTCACTGACAGCATTGCCCAGAGCCGGGCACTGGGGACAGCGTCACCCTGAGCCAGCTGTGCCCCCTGCCAGAGCCCCCAGGGCCGGGCAGCTGCTCCCAGCCCTGTGCTCTGCAGAGGGAACTGGGCCCGGGGCTGCAGAGCTGGGGCACAGGAGGGAGGGGGCTTGTTCAGAGGGAGGGGCTGCACTGCAGGGGATCCTGTGGGCATCTCTAAACTCTCCCTGCCACAGCATTGCTGGGTTTTGTTTCCTCTCCTTGCCTGATCTTCTCTCTGCTTCCTGGAGATTTTCCTCCTGCAGGTGTTTCCCTGTGCCTGATCTCTCCCTGCCAGCACTCACAGACCCCAAATCTCTGTGCACTCTCCTTGGCCCTACAGAACCCTGCCTGTTTGCAGGGCACTGGCTGGGGGCAGGTTCTGTTTGCAGCTTGGAGAAAGGACAGCTCAGCCTGAGCCTGATGGCTCCAGCAAAGTTGATGCTGGTGCTGTCCATGGGCAGAGTGGCTGCAAGCACAATAGGGATCTCCTGTGAAGCTATTGATCACTAAAAGGAACAGGTTTTATATATCAAGCACTTGTCAGCATTCATAATTAAAAATTTCTAATCAACCATTCATATTTATCCGCCCCTCCCTGCCACGCTCCAGTAGTAGAAAACTGAATACAAAGTCTTAGGAAATATCCTGTTCTCTATAAAAATCCTTGCCTTGGAAATATTCTATGACTTATCAGAACCACTCAGCATTTCAGAGCTTCATGAGCATTACACCTCCCCTGCACCAGAAATACTCAGAGTTGTACTCACAGAGTCTGTAGGCATTGGCATGTTCCAGCTTCAGGAGATCACTCCAGGAGCTGCAGCTGCATTGTCCTGCAGCCAGAGGTTCCTGTGCCAAGGGCTGGCAGTGATTCTGCCCCAGGCACTTCTCAGCACCTTCCCAGCCCTGACTGACTGAAGCTCTCTGTGCCTCTGTGCTTTGCCCGGGCTGGCTGCAGGCAGTGCCCCAGCCCTGCTGGGCTGGCAGAAGAGCTGCTCAGCAAGAGAAATGTGCTTTTGAAGCTCTTCTTGGTTACCAGGAGCTGCCTCTGTGCCAGGAGCCCAGCCCAGCTCAGCAGCACAGACACAGCACAAGGACTTTAATGAGCCTCTGGGGCTTTGTGCTCAGGCCCTGAACATCAGTCCCTGAGAGGGAGCTGAAGAAACCTCTGCAGAACTCCAAGTCAGAATCCAACTCCAAAGTTTCTTGGACTTTTAATGGGTCCCAGAGAGGGACACAACTGAGAAAGTGTCCCCAGGCAGCACCAGGCAGAGCAGAGAACTGGAGGCAGTGATGACAGGTGGGGACAAAGAGAAGCCAAGTCTTGGTGCCCTGGGGCATAGCGGGGTCTGTACCAGAAAGGGCTGGAAGGAGACACCTTATCCTGAGGCCCTGGGGCCTCCTGGCACAGCCCCAGCCAGGCTGGGCACTGTCAGCCCCTTGTCCTGCCCTCAGCATCCCCCCCCAGCCCACATCCCAGTGGCCTCAAGGATCTGGAAGGAGTCCCTGGGGAGCCTTGCTCAGGAATGGCCCTGGGGGCTCCTGAATGCTCCCTGCAGGGACTGCAGGTTTTTCAGAGGACTTTGGGTTTGACTTTTGCCTTGGAGTCTCTGAGAGGTTTGTGCAATCATGGCCTCCAATTATCTGCTGTAATTAGTCCCTGGAGAGGCTTTGTCAGTAACAACACTCAGTGGGGCTCATTAATACTTCAAGGTACTTCAGTTATTTTAAGGTACTTGGTGTTTCCCTTTTGATACAGACTCTGAGAGAGGTTTGTGCAATCATGGCCCCAATTATCTGCTTTAATGAGTCCCTTGAGAGCTCTGTACTGACACTCAGTGGTGCTCATTAATACTTTGAGATACTCAAGGTTTTTAAGGTACTTTGGATGTTCCTTTCCACTCTGAATCTCTGAGAGGCTTTTTGTGCGATCCTGGCCTCCAGTTCTGTCCTCCACAGAGTCCATGAGAGCTTATGTTGGGGATGGACCTGAGTAGGATCCATTCATGTCTTGAGACATTTTGGGGTTTTCTTCTGACTTAGACTCCTGGAAAGCTTTGTGCAATCTCCTCTCCGGCCCACGGTTCAAGGGCTCAGCTCCAAATGCACCACAAGGCTCATTAGAATCAGGCAAGTCCTGACTAACCATGGCTGTGCCTTGATCTCCCTCTGGTCTGCAGCAGCTTTAGATTTACTTTTAGAGTTATGGAGAAGTATTTCAAAGAGCTTCTAAGAAATATGTAATCCTATTTTATACAGTGTATTTTATTACTCTTTACTTTAGAGAACAGGTGATTGCAGCATTCTGTGATTGATATTGATCCAGGGTCTCTCCCGAGGAGGTCTGCCTAAGTCAGTGAAGCTGTACCTTGGAGCTGACCCAGTGTGGACAACCTTGTCCCACACATTGCCCAACCCCATCTGAGAAACGATTTTCACTTTCAAAAATTTTACTGCTTTATTTGGACCGTATCAAAATACAGCAGAAGACTGAATAAAGAAAAAAATACAGCACCGGGGGCAAAGGATTTAGTCACCATGTGCTCATCTAAAAAATGGGTGGTCTGTCTTTTACACCTCTAGCCCCTCCCAAAGTCTTGTCAATCGACTCCTTCTTCACTGTCCAGTGGTGGAAATCACTGTCTTACACCTTGATTGGAGGTCAGGTGCTGCCATAGTAACAAGCCGACCCTCCCAAATGCCCCAACTACTGAGGCCATCCTGTGATAACAATGCAAGGGGGAGGGGAAGGATAACTATACATCTATAAAACTTCCCTTAACATATATTTAATATTCACCCCTTAATTGTGAGAGTCAGCCATAGGATTACTCATCCATTACAAGCCTCTCTTTTCTTTTTCTATAAGTCATTTTGCTTGAACAATTAAGTCAAAATTTTCTTTCTCTCTTTGAATGAGTCATACCAGCATCTGTTGATGCACGCAAGGACAGTGGGAACAGGAGAAAAAAAATCTCAGGTTTTCCTTAGACACACTTATTTGGAATGGACAAAAGGGCATCCCAGAGGTCCAGTATGGTTTTGACTCCCATCTACCATGCCTATGTGGCTGCTACCCATAGTTGGTGTATCTTAGGGGTGAGTACAGAGGCCAGATTGGTTTTTCCCTCCAGTCCCTGTTGAATTAAAAGACAACTGAGGAATGACAGAGGTCTGGTATGGCCTTTTGTCCCTACCTTACCATGCCTGCGAGGTTGCTACCCACAGTAGGGCTATGGAGCCTTCTTGGTAACAAACAAAGGGACCAACCTGGTCTTGCTCTCCTTCCTTTGTCTTATTTTCTTAAAGAAGCTGTCCCATTACCTTTTACGGTCCCTTGTGTGTGGGAACTCAGCTCACCACATCGGATGCTCTGAGTCCCCAGGAACACCCTTGGGGGGCTTGAAAGTCCTGGAATGTAGCCAGAAATTCTTGGTGGGTCGATTTTGATCCCTCAAAAGATGTGCCGGCTGAGTGTGAGGGTTTGCAAGTCACCAGGGTGTGAATGGTGGAGGGATGACACTTTTAGGATAGAAATATAACTTTTTGGTTTTGGTACAGGGGGGTCTAATGGAGGCAAGATGGAGGATTCAGGCCCAGCCTCGTGGTCTTTCTCCTTCTTCTTGGCATCCATCTTTCGGGTGATGTAGGCACTTGTAGATTGGTTCAAGGTGGTGGTTCACTATCCAACATAGGTGTGGGACATTGGAAGAAAATTGTAAATATATTGTATGTAATTATCAATATAAGAATGTACGGCCGCCCCGTGGGCGGTCAGAGTGCTTGTGGCTGCCGTGCTGGTCAGATCCCGGCTGGGCAGAGTGAGCATTCAGGATAACAAACAATAAACTATATGAAGACTGAACTACAGAAGAGTCCAGTTTCATCATTTAACTGCGAGCCACGCACGAACCATCCTATGCGTGTGTCCGGCAGAGACAAAGAGCCGATCGGACACTTGTGTACTTCCCCTCAACAGATGCTGGTTATTCTCACCCATTAAAGCAGGAGGACAGTTCTCGAGCTGGATGGTGGAAGCTTGACTCTAGTTTGTGGGCATCTTGGTGTTTTTCTGGTTGTCTTTCAGTCTCTGCTTGAGAGTCAATCTTGTTTCACCCAGCCTGGATGTTATAGTTCACTCTTTGGGTTCTTCTACTGGGCCTTTGACTCTGTTGCCATGAGTCCATCCCTGCTCTGCAGTTTGCACGGCCGATTCAGTGGTGAGCAGTACCTGAAAGGGACCTTCCCACTGAGGAGTTAGAGGCTGATCTCTCCATGACTTAATCATCACCCAATCCCCAGGATTAATACTATGGATTCTGAAATCCAGGGTGGTAGTTTGAGGAATTGCCCCTTTATGTCTTAGCCCTTCTAAGGATTGTGCTGTAGACATCACTTATTTCTTGGCATTGGCTTCCCCTTCCTCATAGGGGGCAACCTTCTCTGTTGAGGTCAGGAAGGGCAACCCAAACATCATTTCATAGGGTGACTGTTGCCTTGACAAGGCGTGGTGGCCTGGTTCCGAGAATTCAGCACGGCAGCCCAAACCCAGGGCTGCTCGGGCCAGTGACTTACGCGAGTACCAACATGGCAGACGGTCAAAGGCCTTTATTAGCTCACTTCATGGAGTTTTATACTCTAGGGGGTCTTCTCTACGTCAGGGGGGAGGACTTATAGGTGGGGAAACTACTGGGGTCAGTGGAAAAGTACTAGGACTGGTAGGAAGGTTGCTAGGACCGGGTGGGCTACATTCCTAGGTGATTCTTATCAGAAGGCTGGGCAAAGGTCAGGGGGAAGGGGACACTTTCCCTGTCCCGTGACAGTCCCGTGATCTTCCGAACGCGATTGTCCCTGTTCTCCCACACTTCCCCCCTCTCTATCATAAAAGAACGAGGTAGTTATATACATATAGGTATTAAAATGAGGTATAAGGTTGTGATTTGATAAAGGAAATAGGGGTTTGGGAATCCTGAGTAGCTTTTTTCCCTGGCATGTTTAGCCTGGCTACAATCACAGCATTTGTTGCTGGCCTATGAACAGGATATTAGTCCGTTCCAAGCGGCTCTGAGCGAACGTAACTATCTTGTTCAGCAGGCACGGTCCGAAGGTGACAGCTAGAAGCAGCATTGCCAGTGGACCTATTAGGGTAGAAATTAGGGTGGTTAGCCATGGTGATTTATTGAACCAGGACTCGAACCAGCCCTGTTGGGCTTCCCTGTCTTTCTGTCTCTGAGCCAGTCTGTTCCGGAGTTCTGCCATGGAGTCTCTGACAACTCCCGTGTAGTCTGCATAGAAGCAGCATTCCTCTTTCAAGGCGGCACACAGGCCTCCCTGCTGCATGAACAGGAGGTCTAACCCCCGCCTGTTCTGCAGGACCACCTCCGAGAGAGAGGAGACTGACTTCTCCAGATAGGAGATGGATTTTTCAATCCTTTGAAGGTCTTCATCGATGGTCGACTGTAGTTGGGACAGTCCTTGGTGCTGAGTTGCTAGGGCTGAGACACCTGTGGCCGTTCCAGCTGCTCCTAGGCTGAGCAGCATTGCGATAGTTATACCGGTTATTACTTCTCTTTTGTGGAGCCGGCTGGGTTCCTCGAAAAGGCGATACACCTCTTCATCTGAGTGGTACAGGACCCTGGGAACAATCAGAACTTATTTTTCTTCCTGTCAGGCTTGACAACTTCGGTGCAGACGTCGCCTCTCCGCTTAGCTAGGGTTGCATTTCCAAAGCATCTGCCCCGTCCCGTGACCTGGGTCAGGGTGATTCCTTTGCGAGGCGTGTCCCATCTGCACTGGTGAGGGGCATTGGCTGTGGAATAACTGAAAGGGGTGTTTAGAGCGACTCCTTCATAGAAAGGAGGTTTGACATCATAACAAAGCCAGCAAGAATCAGTCAGGTTAGGGTTAGTTTCGTTCAGGGAAAGGAAGGTAGCTTCTAACATGCGAAGGATTGGGTCCGACTCTGATCCGGCTGGGCGGCCTATAGGAAAGGTTTCCGCTCGATTGGTCGGGATGCCGGTGGCCTTTGTGGGTAGGGTTTTGGGGTAGCTTGTGTCTCTCCCTTTCTGCGTGTCTTTAATAACTTTGTTTGGCCCGATTGCTCGGGATGCTGACGGTTGGAGCCTGACAATTTGCACATTCACCCACTCTTTTGATTCTTGAAGGACTACTGTCCACGCTTTGCCTATGGCCTAGCTAGGGTGATTTGGCTGCAGAACTGTCATGTTATAGTGAGTGCACTTTTGGATTTTGGGGATTTTGTGACGGTTTCGATAGAAACTTCCGTGGAGGAAGACTGGTGAGTTACAGCTAGTGGGTGCCCACGCAAACTGTAAGAATTTGTCAGGCTCTTGTGGATCCCATCCAGGCCCTGACGGCCTGGCATCAGTAACAATGGTTTCACAGCCCCAGTGTCCGCAATGTCCCCACCCTGGGCGATTGCAGTAACTTTTTCCTGGGTTTGAGGCTGGACACCAATAGGATAAGTACATGTGTGTGGCGTGTGGGGTATGGGGGTCTACCTTTGGTTGTCCTGGAAACAGGTCGGTAGTCAGGGCCACGGAAGGACGGGGCGTTTGGCGTGATGGTTTCTCGGAGCACTTTGTCACTACTAAGATGACGCATGACCCATCTGAATGGCTGGTGGGGATAGAGGTCTGGGCTGGCTTGCCCTCTGGCGACAAGGCCCAGCAGCAGAATCACACAGAGACACCATTGATGCTCGGGTCTCACCCGTGCGGGTCTCTCGGGCGCTGTCTGGCGGTTTGGTGGTCTGTCACTTTCCTCTGGAACGGGGGCGTACGCGTCACGAGGACGCCCCATGAGCATGTCCTGAAAACAGAAACTCACAGTTCTCATTAGTCTCATCCTGCTCAATGTGGAGGTCAGGCTTAATCGACCTGAGTGGACACCACCTGATTTTGCCGTCCTTTTTGACAGCTGCATACCCTCGCCCCGTGAGCATCAGCCTCCAACCCTGTTCCCACTCGCCCATCTCATTTCTAATAGCAACCTGTGGGCCTTCTACTAACATTCGAGTGGCCCAGTGTTTTTGAACAGGACTGTTTGTTTCCTCCCCCCTGGGGAACTGATTCAATGCTAGCAAGGCGGTTGCCAGCACACGTGCCTGGTCTCCCGGGGGAATGGAATTGGCAAAGCCCTCTGCCTTTGCCAACACCTCTAGCTTGGTTTTCAGGGTCTGATTTGCTCGCTCAACTATGGCCTGCCCCGTACTGTTATACGGGATACCCTGCACTAAAATGATGTCCCATTTCGAGGCAAATTCTTGCACTGGTTTGGAGGTGAAATTGGGACCGTTGTCGGTTTTGATCTGCTTGGGGATACCAAGCCATGCCATGGCTGTCAGCCAGTGGTGAATTGTGGCCTTAGAGTTAGTTTTGTGGTGCTGTGTGGCTATGATCGTCTCGCTGCAAGTGTCCACTGTCACTGCAAGCCATGCTCGGGGCTTCAGCAGCTGACACAGAGTGAAGTCTGACTGCCAGATCTCAGAAGGCCTGAGACTTCTCGGGTTGACTCCACTGGTCCACAGGGGTGACTTCTGGCATTGAGGGCAGGTGGCTACTACATGTTTCGCATCTGCTGCCGAGATCCCACATCTCTTTGCCAGTGCTTTTGCTCCGATGTGGAGCGATTCGTGCAGTTGGCGGGCTTCCTGCAATGTCCACACGCCTTTTGCTGGGGCGTCTGCTTTGCCACAAATATCATTGAGATCTATCTGGACTCCCGCACCTGCTAAAACACAAACAAATCTACGTCCCCACAGGGACTAGACTATTATCTTAAAACCTTGGAAGTGAAGAATGGGTCTCAATATGAAAACGAAACATTGATCTGTTCTGTTCCAGTTTCTATGCAATACTGTATAGGGAAGTACAAGGTGACAACAATTAAAAATCAATCAAATAATACACACAATTAATAACACATTTAAAATCAACTATTACAACACTGAACTGTCATCCCAGAGTCTGCGATAGCTGATGAACCTTAAAACAACAGAGAACTGGAGAACTCATGTCCGGATTCATGTTTCTCCAAACTCTCCTTGAAAACAGCTTCAGCTATCATACATTGTCAAATCGTCAAGCCAAAAGGACTTGAATACTTTTTGATGCAGAAAACATCTGGGCTAATTTCCAATCATTCCATTCAATTAGAGCTAGAATTTGGCCAGAATTCGAACTCTAATTAATGGATTACTCAATACATTTTCAAAACAAGACTCTTAAAAACAGCAATTGTAAATAGGAAACCTTAGGACTAAAGATCAATCAAACCATTGAATAATTGAATCCTTCCAAAACTTCTGTCAGGACAGAAATTCTTCAAACACAGCAAACTTCTTGAATTCTCGGATGCAATACTCTATAATAACTGAAGAAACAATATCTGAAGAAAACCACGAAACTGGTAACCTGGATTTAAAAGAAACCTCAAAAACATGAGTAGTTAAGACACTAAAAAGACACGATTCTGGAGAGACACGTGTCTTGTAGATGATCACACAAAGAGATAGTGAAACACATGAAGGCTGCCTGTAAATATTACAATACCTTGATAATAATTCTTACTATAAATTCTGAGAATTCTCATTATATAATCAACTTATCAACAGAAAGTGTCTGAGGGGTTTATGACAACCTTTTCAAACTACTCATATAGCATTAATAACAATCTTTATTTATCAGTACTACCTATAAAATCCAAAAATAACAAGGGTCACAAACTCAATACCAACAAAACTCTGAACTATTGAAAGAATCAGCTGATGACTCCACAGATAAGATCTGATTGATATTTCTCAACACACAATCCTCCCTTGCAGCTTATCAAAAGCCAAAAGACAGCTTGCCCAAAATTCACTGTGCAAGTGAAGAACTACTCAAGGAAAATGCAGACCACTTTCAGAAGCCAAACACACCTTTCAAAACAGGAAAACAAAAAAAAAAAGCCAGAAGCACCTCCAGCACTACCTCCTTTGCCCTTGGCCATAGCACTGCAGAGCCAAGAGACAGAGCTTCCCTGAGCCAAGCAGCCAAATGCTCTCCCAGATTCACCAGCCCTTTGCTGCCTCAACATGACAGCTCAAAGGCCAAGTTCTGTGGTCGCTGCCTGGAGGAAATCCCGCACTCCTGGCAGGACTCCAGCACCAGCATCCTCAGCCAGCAACAGCAAAGTGCTGGCTGCTCCAAAACTTGCAGCTCTGCCTTGCACTAAAGACAGCACCACACACAAACTGGCACTTACAGGTTCAGAATATCCAGGCTCTGGTGTGACCACTGAGGAGGCTGGTGATCATCCACCTCAATTTGCTCCTCTCTGGCTTCTTCTCCAGGAGCAGCGGGAGCCAGGGGAGAGATGGCTCTTGGTTCTGTCATCTGTGTGAAGAGGAGGAAGCATGAGGGACAGGCCATTTCCTATCATTTAGAACCTCATTTCTTTTCAGATCTACCACCACATCTTCTAAATAGATGAAAAATCATAAATTTTTCCTAGTGATTCTAAGGGGTTCTAAGTCTTCACCAACCAAATTAAAATGGGCCAATGGAATCTCTAGATGGAGATGAATTCATTTTCCTCCCCACTGCTATCAGCAAGCAAAGGTTGTCTTGGCAAAATGGAGCTTTTAGTTCTTGAAAGCTCTGAAATGGAAAAACTAGGAAAGTGACAGCAATGCCTTTGCTACTGTTGCTGCAGATGTGGAACACTAAACTGGATCAGAATCCCATCCAGGGCTGGAAAAGGGCAGGAAACATTGTGCAGAAGCATCTTTGCTTGCTGGAAAAACAGGAAAATGAACAGGCCTTCTGTTTCCTAACAAAACAACGAGCCAACAAATGACAAGATGGAAGAGTCACCCACTCCAGTGTCTAAAGCCCTTGGATGCAGTGAGGGATGTTTGGCGGTGAAACAGCCCTTGTGCTGAGCACTGTCATGCAGGGATTGATGGAAGTCTGCCTGAAGGTCCCTCAAGAGCCTCCCATTGTCCAGGCTAAAGCTCCCTCAGCACCTCCTCACTGGCCTTGTGCTGCACCCCTGCCCAGCTGCCCTGTCCTTCTGTGCACACGCTGCAGCCCCTCCATGACTTTCTGCTTCCCAGGGCCCACAGCTGCACAGCACTCCAGCTGTGGCCGCTGAGCGCTGCCCAGCACAGGGCCACGCTCACTGCCCTGCTCCTGCTGCCCCACTGCTGCTGGCACAGGCCACCGTGCCCTTGGCCTTCTTGGCCACCTGGCCACACGCTGCCTCATCTTCAGCTGCTCAAGGCCGCCAGCCCTGCGTCCTTTTGGCCCACGCAGCTCCCCAGCCACAAAGGTGCCCATTTCTCTTCAGATACAGCAGGCACCATTGCAAGGTGGCCTTCCTGTTCTATAACCACATCTTCTAAGTAGATATCATAAAGTTTGATAGGAACAGAATTCTAAGGGACTCTGACTAAATTAAAATGGTCGAATTCAACTGTACAGGAAATTGTTCTTATTTAAGTATTCCACCCTATCTGCCATCAGCAAGCAAGGTTCTCTCTGCAAAACTAGGTTTATAGTTCTTCAAAGCTCTGATACAGAAATTTAAAATATCCATTTCTGCCTTTGTTATTTTTCTTGCAGGCATGAAAATGGATTTTCTTTCAGCCTTCCTAGCTGGCCCTCTACACTCTATTGCTACTGGCCAAGCTCTCAGCTTGCTCTACAATTCTTAAACACCAGGAACATGAAATGTTCCTTTCTCACTCACCTCAGGATCAGCACCTCTGAATACATGTCTCAGGTGACCTGTAGTGGGAAGGGAAAATGAACCAGATGCTGTCAGAAAACTGCCTGGGCCTCTGAATCCCACAGAACAAGTCAACCCAAACAGAGATGATTTCCCACTTCACAACATCCCTCCAGGAGACACATTCCATTCACACAGCCAGCAAGGGATCAGGACAATATTCTTGCTTGTGCCTACACTTCAGCCTGGTTTGCCAGTAAATGGATACAAACATGACCAAGAAAATGCAAATTCTTCTTTAACACTCAATGCTCCTGTTCTACCAAAGACATAAAACAGATTCTAAAATCCTCTCCTTCAGGTCCTTTTTTTTTCTTTTTAATCAGTTGCATGCACCAATTCTCATTAACTTGCTTGAAACAGTTGCTCAGAAAAGCTTCCCAAAATCCCCCTGAGCTGTGGCAGACACTCACTGCTTTAGAGTTTGCGTTTCCTTGCAAAGGAATCACTATTTTAGCACTTTGCAAAAGCTCAAGTTAGACAGTCAAATCCTTTCAGGAGAAACTGTAGAAAGAAAGAAGCTTTTCCTGAATTCTGGGAACAACTGCAGAGTTTTTAGAAGGCCTTCCCTGAAGGTCTGCCAGTCTACATTTTCAAAGCTGTCTTGCTTGTCCCAGCAAACTGAGGAAATGACAGACTCTGCTGCCACAGACTCTCCCGTGGAGGGAACAGAACCCCTTCAGGTTCCCCTGCAAATGCTGCCCCGGTGGCTACAGACACCCCCTTTTTAGCCTGAACCTCTTGACAGGAGCTTTACCAAACCAGTGGCATCCTAATGCTCTTTCTGTTTCAAAATCAGAAACTCAGTCACTAAGAAAGAGCAGGATGACAAAGAAAAGCCAGGTTAGGATACACCCTAACCTAAGTAGAATGGAAACCTCTACTTACGGTAGAAGTGTGTCAAATAATAGGCTGAAAAACAAACACCATAAGCAGCAAAAGCTGCCGTGGCCACATGGTGGAACATTTCAGCAGTGTTGTGGGAGTTTTCTCAACACTAGAAAAACAAATGTCCTGTCAGTGCGCAGCTGCCCACTGACCAGGCCTCAACCAGGAGGGTTCTCCTGATCTGAGCAAGCCCTAGGGCTGCTCTGACACTCAGGCCTTCTGTGCACCAAGGCAACCTTCTGATGTCACTACGACAAGGTGGCAACCATGCCCTGACATCACAAAAAAGCAAAGCATCACTCCATGTTGGTCTGTGAGTTTATGCAAAGCACTAACCAACCTTCCCTACAGCAAACACAAAAGAGGCTGGGAAGTTCTCCTGCGTCACAAAGCAGCACAAATTCCCCTCATGGGCCAAACCCTGTTGTTCAGGGGATCCAAGAGGAACTCCAAGAGTGCCCCAAGCACCTACAGCCTGTACCCCAACTGAGCACTCAGATGGGACACAAGCAAAGGAAACCAGACCAAGAAAATGGCCCACAGCATTGCACATGTCAGAAATTACTCTCACTTTTAAAATTTTAAAGGTTTAGTAAACCTTAACAAAGGACTGAATAAGGAAAAATTACAGCATTGGGAGTCTCTGTGACTAGCAGCCATGTGCTCATCTACAAAAAGGATGCTCTGCCTTTTATACCCTTAGCCCCTGCAAAAGTTTTGTCAGTCAACTCTTTCTCTGCTGTCCATTGGTGGAGATTACTTTCTTGCATCTTGACTGGAGGTCAGGTGTTGTTACACCCCGCCTGCTGGTCACAAGCCAGCCCTCCCAAATGCCCTGACTCCCAAAGGCTATTACAAGGGGGATGGGAAAGAGGACTATGGGAGGATATATTACAATACCATCACTACACATTTGAACATCCACATAACATCTACTTCTTAATTGTCAGAGCCAACCATTGCATTGCTCATCTAGAACACACAGAACCAGGAGAGAAGCCACTGTTGGCATCACAGCTGAAATGCTTCCTAACAAATCTCCCCACATATTTGCACCTTTATTGGACATGCCCAGGGCTCCAGTGCCTGTACATCTCTGCCTTTCTTCCCTTTGAAGCAGTCAAACTGGCAGCATCTGCCCACCAGCAGCAGCTGCTCCAAGCTGGGAACGCAACTGGCGGTGCTGATTTCCAGAGGCTTCTGTGTCCCAGGGGAAGCCAAGGCAGGGGCGGGGGTTGAACGGTGCTGGCGCTGCTGCTGCTGCTCTGTGCCAGAGAGCCCCGGCTGGGCAGGGCACGTGCCCACTGCGCTGCGGGCTCCTTCTCCTGCCAGAGCTGGGCACACCTGGGAACAAGGCAGGCATGACAACTTGTGGGCAAACCAAGGGGTTTCTGGGGCTGCACTGCTCTGCACACACCCAGCTCACCTGCAGCACAAATTTTAACCCTCAAACAGGTAAACCAGTGGGAAACAGCTGGAAAAGATTTCATTTTGACCTTTCTTACCTGCTCAACAGAAGTCTTCAAAATGAATGTTACCAAGCAGGGCCCAATCCCTGCTGCCAGCTCAGGGTTAGAAAAGAGGCAATCCTTGATCTCAGCACTGGGTGTGTGGGAATCACTTCCCTAATACATGCACACCCAGCAATCTCACTTACTAGTTTGTATCCATGGATCTAAGACATATTCAATACTTTGCTGAAACTCACAGGCTAAATATTCCCCAAAATATTTGATTTACTGATTGATACTTATTGGCTTATTGATACTTAAATCAGGCCTCCAAATTTACTGACATGAGAATAGGAGTGTCCTGTACATCCCTGCTGGTCTTTGTTTTAGGTTCAAGGATTTAAAAGAACTGGAAGAGTTAAAATTTTAGGAAAAAACTAGTTAGGGGAAAGAGTTGCAAAGAGTAGAAATAATAAGGGATAGTTAATTTTTTGCAGATAAAATAGTTAAGGCTAGGGTAATATATCTCTTGCCTGTCTTTACTATGTTTAAAGAAGCAGGATGGGATGCGTGCTCTTTGTGACAAAGAAGGGACCGGCCTGCACCTGGGCCCCAAAAGTTCAGCTATAGCCAAGGGGATCAAAAAGCCTGCCAACAGGGCATAAGTAAAGAGGTCAAATTGAGGAAGACATCTTGGCCTTCATCAGAAGGAGACCATTCCCCACTTTAAAACCCACCAACCCATGTGATGTGAAAGAATCCGCAAATGTGAAGGAACTTTGGACTCAATTATAATACATTTTAATACAAAGGGGGTAGGTGGGGTTACCTAATGAATATGTATTAGTCATTTTGGGAATTATATGAATATGTAAGACATTTTAGATAAGTAGAGAGCCGGAGCCTGTGATTCTTCACATGTCTTTAGGAGACAACTCCTCAATATGCCTGGCACTGTAATAAACATACCACCTTCTAACTTTAACTGTGGCGAGTTCTATTCCACACTTCATTTGGTGACCGCGGCAGGAACGCTTCTCTGCTCCAGCGAGAACAACCAGGCTGTGGACGTCTGTGGGCACTGCCAGGACATTCCTTTCCTGGAGGCACCTCCGCTCTCGGCTGTTCCTCGTGGGGACAGTCAAGACTGCTGGGACTGTGGAGAAAGGGAATGTTTAACTCTGTATAAAGTAACCCGTAAAGGCGTGGGGGGAAGGGCTGTTCATAAGGCACACAGAGATGTCCTGTGCACAACGTATGCCTGTACAGTTTGGGTTTGGGTCTGGCTGCTGGCAGAAAGGATTTGCTGTGTCAATAAGGACCTGCTAGCAATTCTGGGGGTGAATTGAGCAAATCCTGTTTTATTGCTGCTATTTTTCCTGTGTGTTGTAATTGTGGTTGTGTTTTCAGTGTGTGAATGTTTGAGGAAGATGATGTGGGTGGATGCTGATGTGGTGCATGGTGTGTGTTGTGTTGAGAAAAGTGAGCACTCTGTCCCCTCATAAAGAGATACTCCTTTCCCGGTGAGCCTGTGTGTGTGGACTTTCTAGTTGCAGGGGTTGGTACTCCCTGGTACACCTGGTGCTTGGGTATACAGGGGGTTGAGTGGTTTTTCTCCCACATTGTGGTCATTTGGGACTGCACGGTTGTGTTTGGGGAGATTTTAGGATTTTGTTTGCAACAAGTGCAGCAATTTATGCAGAAAACTACAGTGTGGTGATTTTGATGTTGAACTATGGTAGTTCCTTTCTACCCTCCTCCTCCCCCAGGGTTTAAAATCTCCTGCCACGAGGTGGACGCTCTCTTTCCTCCCTGGACATCCTCTTTCCTCTCCTGGACCCTCCCTTTCTCTCCTGGAGTTGTTCTCCATTAAAGCTGTGGGACTTTGGTCCCAGGAAGAAAGAGCGCCTCTCGTCTTTTGCTTTTGTCCTTGTCAGTGTCACTGGGCCAGAGCTCACCAAACTGATCCCCCACGAGGTGAAAACCGACAAATGGCCCCACATACACAGCTCAAAAATTGGCCACATTTTTGATGGACTGGGGTGTTTCCCACACGTTTGGAATTCCCTATTCCCACACAGGTCAGGCAATTGTTGAAAGGACGCACCACACTCTAAAACCCATTCTAGATCAACAAAAGGGGAGGGCCCAAGCAACACCCCAGATGAGGTTGAGCAAAGCTTTAGATGTCTTTATGTTTTGAATAGCTCATTTGCAGGACCTAATCCTCCAATTTTTAGGACTTTTCAAACAGCACACAGGCAAAATTGAAAGAAAATCCTTCCGTTTTGATCAGAAACCTTGAGTTAGGACAAATTGAAGGACCATTTCCACTAATCACTTGGGGCAAAGGGTATGCTTGCATTTGCACAGGTGCCAGACCTAAGTGGGTCCCCAAGAAGGACGTGAAAACCGTCTCATACACAAGAGCGCACCGACAATTCCACCAGCAGGGAAATGAGCATGCAGATGTGAGCCACACGGAGAAAACAACGGCTCATGCCAGAAATATTCCCTGTTCAACCTGTGAAAGCTACAAATCTTGAGTTTGATGTTGATTTTGGACTGTGAAAATGGTTTGTATCATAGAGCTCTTTCAGCAAAAAGCGTGGTGTCCATTGTGTTCAAAAGAATTCTAAGATATCCAAATTTGTAAAATTGAAGGTTAGAGGGACAGTTTAGTGCCCTATAGTTGGCCAATCCCTGAACAAGTGCTAAAAGATTTGCTTGAGAACTGAAATAGATGGAGAAGCTTTTGCCAAAAACCAGCTGAACAGGAACATGGAGCTTGATCAAATGATATACTGGCGCTTGTTGGTTTTGCTTGCTTGCTTTTGCATGCATATATGCCTGTAGATCAACCAAAAAATGAATGTTTGCCTTGCTTTAGCCAAGTCAGCAGGCTCAGACACCATGTGTTTGACCAATTTGAGCCCAGACAAATCCTTTGCAACCTGTTTGGTCTGTGTGCCTGTGCCAGCCAAGGAGTGGCCAATACCCAACCATGACAAATATTGGTGTGAGGCTGCCAACAAGACCAATCCCATAACCAGCTGGCATCACTGGGCCCCTGATCTTCTTAAAGCACCTTCTGAACCTCAAGAATTGGAATTCTTGGTTCAGTTGTAATGGAATTTTGTGCTGAGTTTCAGTACCAGGGAGATCTGCAGTGAAAAGTTACTCCCCATCATCCTGCAGACAGATACTCAAGTTTGTGGTGCAATTGTACTACCCCAGTGCCCCCTAAGGGTGAAAATGCTGACGAGTAGATGACCTAGATGAGTCCCCACACCAATTAACAACAGAATATTGGCTCATTGTGGAGATAGAGCCTGGCAGGGCATTCCCTCAAAAATTAAAGCTGGCCCATGTAGCATCAGACAACTCACTGTGATAGCACCTATTGTTAAAAAAGCCATCAAGAGAAAACACAGAGAAAAAAGATTTGCCCATCATTATAAAGAAAACTGTAATAGCAATTTCAGACCCTAGGGCCCTGCAAAATGAGTTCCATCAAATTTATTTCTACATCAACTTGCCTCTGGTGAGGCATTGAAACCATTATACGGATTGGGGTGTTGGCTGAAGAAAGAAGACAGTGCTATTCCATTGCAATTAGTGACATGATGACTGATGTTAGTGCTATCAGACATGCAACCTTACAGAACAGAGCAGTAATTGAATTCCTTAGCAGCTATTCCATGTTTCAATGTCCCCCCATGGTCAACACTGTCACTGTCAGCTTTGAAAGCTTTTGGATGGTGTTTGAGAAGTCAAATCTTTTGACTGTTGAAGGGCTTTGGGGTCCAGGGACATGTTAGGAACAAGGAGATTAAGTGTGTGAGCCATGGAGGTGTTGGACCAGGTGTTTTGTGCAAGTGGTGGAGAAGGGTTTCTTCCTTTCAGTTTTCTCTTTCAAAGGAATATTACTGTCGCCCCTGAGTCTTCAGGAGGGGAGCCTGTGGACAGAGCTGCAGCAGAGGGTCTTCCTCTGGACACATGAGGGCTGCAGGAGCTTCTCAGGAGCCCGAGGAGTTTGCAAGGTGGACAGAGCCCCATTGGTTTTAGAGAAATGTGAGATTGAGCTGAGCCTGCCTCTGGCAGGCAGGGAGATGAGAAGTGCTGAGTTAATTTCTGCAGGTTGGTGCTTCCTGGTGCCTTCAGTTAGAGCCCTCCCCAGAGGAGGGGCACGCTGGTTTGTGGAGCCCTGGTTTTCCCTTAACTTTGTCTCAAAGGTCATTTTCCAGATTTCTCTGAATACACACCCCTGAATCCTGGGGCAAAAGGCTTGTCATGTCAACCGTGGGCAGTTAAAGGACTTTGTCCTGGAAATGGAGAAGGCTATGATAAATTGATTTTTTTCAAAATAACCGGGTGTCCCTTGGATTTTAACCATGCAGGACTTGTTGTTGTGCTGATGAGGGGAGCCTTGGTGGATAAACCGAGAGCTTGAGAATGAGCAGTGATGAGCCTGGGACCAGGCGACATTTTTACAGACAGATCTTTGATTTTGAGAACAATTGCAAACACCCGAGCAGGGTATTGTGCTAAAAATTAGTTAGAAACCAGTTGTACAGGTTTTCCCTAACTTTTGTAGGATAGAGGCTCACACTGAGTCCTGAATTTGGGCAAGAGAGCAGTCTGTTCTAGGGAGCTAAGTTGTTTGCCGGTGACCCAGTTTTGTGCAGAAGTTGAAAATTTTTGTAGGGCAATGGAGGCCATTGAGCTTTCTCTTGCAAACATCAAGAAAAGAGCAAAAAGTTAGCTGAAGTCCAAATCACTGGTATCTTCTCAGGAGTCTCTTGGTATTGGTCCTGGCATGGCAACACCCTGCCTCTTCTTGCCACTGTTTTTGCAGCCAACCAATTGAAAATCACAAACCCAGCTCTTCTCAGGAAAAAGCTTGAATGACCCCTCATTAGGGAGGCCTAAGAGGAGAGAACTCCATGGACTGTGGATCCATTCCCATGGTGAGCTGGTGCAGGACACCAGGCCTCGTGACCTGGTCATCCTCCCCCAGCCCTTCCTCTCAGAGCTGATGGGTGGAGTTGGGCAGCTGCTGCTGCTCACTGCAGAGGGCAGTTTTTAGATGCCAGGGAATGGAGCTGGTTCATGACCTCAGCTCCCAGCACCTGTCAGCTTCAGCCATTTCAGTGAGGACTGAGGTCTCTCTGTCAGCTGAAGAAAAGAACAAGTCTAGGCTTTTCTGTGGCAGCCCCAGACCGTCTGTGTTTTCAAACTTCCCCCCAGTGCCCTGCACTGCGAGGGCTGAGTTTATCGAGGATACTTCCAAAACTTTTAGTAGGACACTTTTTCCACTTGGAATGGGTCTGCTCTTTTCCAGGCAGATTGCTTCAAATTGCCAAGTGAGGAGTCTGCCTTTCAGGCCATTCTTTGCCCTTCCCTGATAGAGGACAATTGCCTCCAGGGAAAGATGGCACATCATCACCAAATATTGCCCCAAATGTTCCCTTTGCTTCCCAGATGCCCACCTGAAACGTCCCTTCTGATAGGGCAGCCCCATATCAGGAAGCACCATGTAGAGGAAGCCTGTGACCATTCATTGCAGGTTTTATCCCTTTGTGTAAACTTAAATTTATAGATTTCTATAATTTTCGGGTCTATATCCATCCATGGTCTCCCTTATGGATTTATAGAAAACAAGGTAGCGTTTATATGTGTGTATATATACATCCTACAGTTAAATTGATCTATGTTGTTACAGATCCCATACTTACATTTATCAGTTCAAACACAAATCGGGGTCTGATGCTCTTTGTAACCTGGTTCCCACACAGTTCCCAGCTCTTACATGAAGCACAATCAGTTTCTACACCATTTCCAGCTCTAACGCTGTGTGTATCCTTTAACTCTATGCTTCTAGGTTCTTATCCCTTGAGGTTCACCTCATGTTAGGTCACCTGCAGGGGTTGTGGTACTTGAGAACAGTTGCTCAGCCCGAGGGTTCGTGTAGCACAGAGGTGTTTATTCCAGAGCTACTAATACAGAGCATTTGAAAGACCCGGTCTGCATATTCTCATGGTCTGAACTCCATGTACCTCGGGATCAGCCCGGTAATGCTTTTGGCAGCTACTAGTTTGGTGGGGCAGCCTGGCGCTCAGTCCTGGGGCTTAGTAGCAAAAAACTCATCCATGACATTCAGTAACACCAGCCAATGGGTGCCTTTATACTGCCAGTTCTATTAGGTCTCGGTTTGGGTTCAGACATCAGGTTGGAGGCATAAAAAAGGGTGATTTTTACAAAGGGATCTCTTGAACTCTGCATGAGGGGTCTGTCGTTCTTCCCACTGGCACATGCAAATTCTGTAATTCTTTGGGGAGCAAATTCAATAACAGTCACCGGGTACCCGAAACAAAGAAGGGCTATAATTCTCAAAAAAAACTGAACTGTCTCAAGGTGCTTTATTTTGTTTTTCAGAATACCTTATGTGTTAAGTTCCCTGGTGTTCACAGGGGTTTTGAGGACGAGGGAAGAGACAAGAATCTTGACTCCATGCTTAGAAAGTTGATTTATTTTATGATATATATATTATTAAAATGATATATTAGGACTATACTACAAAGAGATAGAAGGAAAGTTCTCAGAAGGCTAGCTAAGAATAGAATAGAATGAATGATAACAAAGGCTGGCTCCACAGGAAGCGAGCCAGCTCTGTCATGACTGGTCGAAATCAAACACCATAGAAAGCCAATCACAGACACCTCATCGTTTCCTTGGGGCTATGGCCTAGAGTCCCAATTCTCATTTCTGGCTGCCAGCAAATCTCTGAAATTTCTGGCAGTTCCTTAGCCACTTTGTGCTGCACTTGGAACCGTACATAGAGAGATCTGCAAGGTCCCTGAAAGTTCTAAGCCCTGCCTATATAGCCCAAGATGTATCCACAGAGTATTGTATACGGATTACTTCTTCTGAGTCCTAGAAAGAGCAGCAGAGATTGTGGTCAGATAAGCCTGTGGGTGATAACTGAGACACCACTGCTACCAAGTGGACAAGGCAAAATGTCAGTGGCCCACATAAACCTGTAACTGGCTCCCAAGGAGCAGAGAAATGGTTGTTGAATGTCAGTTCCTAATTACTGCAGTGCTTAATCACAAGCAGTAGTTTGGCACAGCTCAGCCAGCCATTGCAAATCACTGCCTCCGCATGCCTTGTGGTCTCGTGCCACCAACCTCTCTGCTACTTGATTTTCAATGTCACT
>JALJVW010000236.1:43515-90249 GCA_024865655.1 Emberiza elegans | reverse complement strand
TATTGCTGAACAACCCAACAGCTTTTGTGACTGTATCTAGCATCATTTTTATGGCAAAATTTGTTAGCTTTTTCTTGTGAAAGAAATCAGACCATGTTAAATTTAATAGGTAATAAGGCATTGCATTTATTTGACTTAGTTGATAGTTACCCATAGGGATAGTTATTGGCTTTGTTAACAGAACAAAAGTCAATTTGGTATGTGTTTTCTGTCAGTCAATTTCTACAGCCAGAAGTGTTTTCCCATTCCCAGTGAAATTTTACTGGATGGATATGTGTGGATGCAAGGAACAGGTCCAGTTCTTTGGATTACCCAGGCCGGTGAGGCAGCATTTTTTGTCCACCTGTCCCAAGTATTATCTGCCAGGTTGGACTGTGGGAAGAGCTTCAGGTGGAGCCCCACCTGATCAGCCACCAGATGATCCACACAGGGGAATGGGCCTATGAGTGTGGGGAGGGATGGCTGCAGCTGCAGCTCAGAACCCATCACCCACCCCTGTGCATCCACACCGGGAAAGGCCCCATGAGTGCACCCAGTGTCAGAACAGGCTTCAGACCAGCTCCACCTCCTCCACCACCAGTGGATTCACTGACCGCAGAGGCTCCCTTCCGCTGCCCTGACTGTGGAAGGGCTTCAAGTGCAAACTGACCTCATCAGGCATCGCTTATCCACACTGGGGAGAGGCCCCACAGTGTTCCCAGTGTGGGAAGATATTTCCACCCAGAGCCTGCCTTTAGACACAACACCAGGAGGAGGCACCAGGAAGGAACCCTGCAAATGGCCCTGACTGCAAGGAAGGGATGCACTGCAAGCTTCACCATCCCATTGGAAACCATGTTGGGAAGAGCCTGGTGATCCATGGCCCTGTGATCCATGCTAAAGTCCCCTGTCCCTTTTCCTTCCCTGTCAATGACCTTGATGTGGGATGGAAGAACATGAGACACCAATGGATTACATTAACTCCCAGCTCAGGTCATTGTCCTGAGTGCTCTCTCCCTCCTGCAGGAAGAAGGTGTCCTTTTTCAGGGGAAATTGCTCCAAGAGACCCAGTGAGTTGTGTTTTAGTTTTTCCCTGTAAAATTTATCCTTCTGTTACCAGCATTGTATCCCTTTTCCCTTATCATCCATTTTTTTTTCTTCCTTGGTCTTTGCCTTTCCTTCCCACCATGGGAGGTGGGATAATGGTCTTATTTTAGAACAGGGGTCTGGCCATGGCCCTGTGCCCATGGAAACCATGCATCCCACCTGGTCATTGCAAGGGACAGGCAAAGGGTTTTAGAGGCAGGAGCTGAGGAAAAGGGTGTCCTTTTTTAGGGACAGGCATGGAAAAAATGCATCCAAGCTGGGTCAAAGCAGGCTCCAAATTTATGTCAGGAAAAAGATTTTGATTTATCCTGCTGGGGCCCTGCCTCTATTCTGGGAAGGAGTGGAGGGAATGGCTCCTTGTCTCGTTTGGACAAATTGATGCCAGGCCATATCATCCATTGTTGGGAGCCCTGTGCAGGCCCCCAGGACTCAAGGGTCCCAGCCCAGGCCTTCCCAGCTCCAGCCAGGGCTTGACAAAGGCCTGAGCAGGCATTACTTTGTCCTGAAAAGGGCTCTGGAACCCTGACCTGGAACACCCAATCCCTCCGGTCCCAGCCCCGGTTTGGGACCCATGAGCCTGGGGCAGGTCCGGGTTGGCTGTGGGAAAGGAAGGGTCCAGGCCTGAGCGCCCACCACCCCGCATGGGTGGTGATGGTTGCCAAAAGCTGACCTAGGAATGGGGGAGGCCAAGATTGGATCTAGGGAAACATTTGACCAGGCCCTGGGGTGTCCATGGTATTTTGATAGTCTCAAAGGTGTCAAAATTATTCCCAGGGCTGATGGGGACATTTCAAGAGTCTCCAGGTCTGTTTTGAGGCCTCCTTCATTTGATTTAGGAGCCCATGGAACCTTTCCTGGATCCTGGGGAGCAGTTGGACTCCTGTTTCTCTCTGAGTGGGCTCTCTTCCCAGCTCAGACAACCATAACCCTTGTCTGACTTAATTTACCAATCCATGTCCCGCAGGAATAACCATGGGTGATTTATATAAATATGACCTGATTGTGAAATGTCACTGGAAAGAACCTTGCTAGACTGGGGTTCCATGGCACTTCTTAAAAGTTATTTTGCCTAAAGGGAGGGACATCTTTTGTGGCTGGGAAAGGACACTGCAGGAATTTAGACCCTTAGGAGGTAAGGGCCTGGATCCCAGAGGGGCATTCCTTTTGAGGGGGCTGGTCTCTGCATGCCTCCCAGAGGAGCTCAGAGCAGGGCCAAATTACAAAGGGAATCCCTGGGGACTTTCTCAGCAAGGATGGCATATATATTCATATAGTTCCAGCAGTTTCCATGGCTGAATGTCAGGGACCCCGGATCTCACCCCATGGAGACCTGCGATTCCTATAAAGGCTCCCGTAATGGTAAAAGAGCCTCTGTGGTAAGAGACGCCCATACCATTCAGTGACATCCCAGGGAATATAATTTATATTGCAAAGGCACCGATCTGTCACAGGCAATTAAACCCCATTCCACATATTATATTATCCCAAAGTCCCCCAGAAAATTATTTAAAAGTGTCTCTATTAAAGGGTCCCAGGAGGGAGAGAAAAGGTGTCATTTCCTTCTGCCAGACGGACTGGGAGTTCCAGGTACAGGACAATCAGCCTGAGCAGGCGACCCCTTTGGGTCCCCTGTCTGACCCGCGCTGGAACAATTCTTCCTCCAGCGGCCCCAAACTCTGTCCCCCCAGTTCCATAGAAAGGACATCAAACTTGTAGAAAATCCAATTTCCAAAATTTCATTCCAATTAAAATTAGGTATAAGCACAATCCTCTGAGAACATACCTTTGGTTTGGAAAAGAGAGGTGGAAAGGTTATTAATTTAAAAGCAGCAGAGCGTGATTGGCAACTGGGATAACAGGAATTGGAGAAAGAGGGGTTAGCCCATTGAGCTAAGAGAATCCTGCCTAGCAGAAACTGCCTTGGTGAGCCTGCACACTGGTCCCACTGAGAAAAGCCCCAGCCCTTCAGCCCTATTTGGACTGAGTCCATTTTCCCAGCCAGGGTGGGGATTTTCTGTTCAGACAAAGGGCAGCACCCGGACTTTTCCAGTCTTCCCAACAGGAGCTTCCCTATCTAAAGCGGGCCTCCTGCTGCATGAACAGGCTCAGGTCCTGACATGGGGGATGACCCCTGAACATGGAGGGACAGAGGTTTTTTAAAGGATCTCTCATCAATAGGGAGTCCTGTCTTCAAACATCTGATATTTATTTCAGAACTGGGGAGGCTAGCGGCAGAGATGCCTGTCCAAACATGGTCAGCCCTCCAGGGGAGCATTCTATGGTGATGCCTCCACTTCCTCACAAGGAGACATTCTGCATCAGCAGACATGGGAATCCTGGCCTTCTTCCTTCTCTGAGAACTGGCAATTAGAACCTGGACTGCTTGTTTAAGCCTGACTGCACTGGACATTCCACTTTGAAATCTGTGATTGCACAAAAGCTTCCTGCTACAGAGGCAAGACAGAGCAGATGAGGAAATGATGAGTTTTGCTCAGTGTCAAGGCCACCGGGGTACCGGAGCCACAGTTTGGCTTGCCGGATACTACAGGAAATGGGAAAAGTCATTTTTATTGAGATCTCCCAAATTTTTATAAGCTTTAGTCCATTGCACATAACTGGGAGGACTGGAAACCCATTCTGGCTATGAAGTTTCAAACCCTTCTTGTTGCCTGCTGGGGCATTTCTGGGTTTTACTTTGGGGCAGACTGTCTTGAATCCAACTGGGATTGTTTTATTTGGATCCGAGGCCAGGAACACTTAATACAGCTGCAAAGCCTGAACAGAAGTTCATAAACCCTAAGGTATCAGTTGGCTGTAGGGGGTCCTGACAGCAGGACCCTGAGCCTCCTTTGGAAGATATTGAAGAAGACTGCAGTGGTCTGGGGGCTAAGTTTTGGACCATGGTTTCTTTTGAGGGGCACAGGATGTCTGGACTATCAACCTTTCAAATGGAGCACCAAACCTGTTTCCACTGCAGATACTGTCACAATTGGGATGTGACCACTGATAACAAGACCTGAGACTGATATTCAAGAGGACTGGGCTCAGCCCACTCTGCAGGGAACCTGTCATCTCTTTGGGAACCAAAGGTCCATTCTGACATTGTTCCTTTTTGTGTTGGATAACATTGTGAAGAATTACAGATGGCAAAGGTCAATTGTTTCACGATCAGCCAGGGCTGCTTGACTGGGACCATAGAGGCTGCATGGAACCAAGGGCCATGGTGACATATCCCCCAGGGAGAACCCTGTGCTGTCATTGGGATAGTGCAGGGGAGCATGGAACCCAAAGAGACATGATGCAGGTTTGAACACAGGGGCAACCCATCATTGGACAGGTCCCATTGTGACACTGGGGCCAAAGAGAGCCATGGAGAAGTAACACCACAATCCAGGTCCATTCTGACATTGCAGGGCTCCTGGAACCCAGTCACCCCATTTTTGACATTGTGGGGACACTGGGAAACTACAGGAGATGGGATTGAGAAACTGCCTAATACTTGTCAGGGTAAGGCCATTGTGACATAAAAACCATTGGAAACCAGGGAGAAATTGTAATCACTCACCAAGAGGGATGAGGGAAACAAAAGGGCAACCATTATGATACTTGGGGTTCATGGGAACTGGCACCATTGTGACCAGATGGTCCCACAAAAAAAAGGGAACAGGGAACAGGTCTGGCTGGACTGTCTCCTAGGGGGCCACCTGACAGTCCAGCTGACCTTGGCATGTTCAGGGACTCTTGTCCACTGGGACTGCTGGAGGGAAAGAAGAGGCACCCAACAGGGCCCAGGATCAAACAAAGAACTGACCTCCTCCAGGTCTTAAAATGCTCTTGAACAGATTTGGATTTCCAAAACCTCCAAATTTCCCCATATCCCCAATATGATTTTTCTGATACAAGGGTTGCCCATTGACAAGGTTCTTGGCTGGGTTTAATCCATGCTCATAATTTCACCCAATTCCCCTGTGGGAGGAGTTTGATGAGGAGGTCCATGAACATTAGAAGGCTCACCCCCCCAGGAACCCCATACTATGGTTATGACCCATCCCATTAAAGGTCCCAGGGACTCCAGTCAGCCCCAGCCCATTGACAAGAACTCAACCCAGAGGTCAAAAATCTGGCCCAGGTCCAGGAACATGACCCATTTCAGATCTTGTTTGTCCCTGATTGGAAAGTCCCAGGGGACAAAAAGTCCCACTTGGGTAAAGGGACCATTCATATAGAGCAGACTCAATTGAACACCCTTTTGTGAAGTTGCTGATGACAATGGTTTGAGAGTTGTCCTTGATCATTCTGTCCAGGGATTCCCCCTGAATAACATCAGTCCTACAAGTCTGAATCCCAGTATTTCACAAGGATTACAGTCTCCCTTCTCTTCCATCATCCCAAAACACTGGGGAAGGCTCCGTGTGTCCTTGTGACATGGAAAGTCACTGTCCTGTTCTCCAGGTCATCAATGGGACATTGGAGGCCCACCTCCCAAAATTCCCTATATCCAAAGACTGCTCCCAGACAAAATCTGCCATTCCTGACAAGTCTGGCTGGCCTTGGTCTGAGGCTCTCACCTGCCTTCCAAAAAAACACTGGGGCCATCTAAAACAGTTCCTATGGAAAAAGAACTGTCCTTCTCATCCAGGTGCCCATGGCCAGAATTGGGATTTCCCTCCAACATTGCCTGTTGGACAGACTGGAGGAGATTGTTGGCTCAAAACATTTTGTGTGTGGGGGAGGAAGGGGATTGATCAGGTCAAAACCTTGCCCTGCCCTGGAAAACCAGCCCTGCCCTGCCCTGGAACCCCAATCCCCCCAGAGCCTCTATCCCAGCCCAGCAGTGGCTGCCAGTCCCTGGATGCACAGCACAGGCAATGCTCCACAGCCACCTCTGCAGCCCCCAGCCCAGCTCCTGAGGGACCAAATGAGCCCAAGTCCCACCTGGGGAAGGGCCCAGGGAAAATCATCTGAACAGTGCTGGAATCCAGGAGTTGGTAGCTCTGTGTGTGTTCTCTAAATATTTTTTCTCTCTTCCTTCTGTGTCTTCCTTCTTTTTCTGTCCTCTTGCAAATTTTGATTAACTTAAAATTGAACAGGCTTTGAGTTTGTGAAAGTTGAATGGGCCAAGTTTAATGCTTTGAGAAGTGTTTTTTTGTTGATTGAATGTCCTATTAAACCATTTCCCAGAGTTTCCCTGATTTTCTAAAGTTGCCAGTAAAGGCTGTTTTGTTGTTTTGAGCTCCTGAGAATCTCTTGTTGGTATTTCTCCAGCACATCCAATACAGACTGCACAAACAACTGTAATTGCTTTTAAATTTCTCATTGAGAGAGCGTTTTGAGGGATGGGGGTCAGGGCTTGTCTGTCCTGATTGACACAGCCCAGGCAGGGCTTTCCCAGCCCCATTCCACACTCCATTTCCCAGCTGGAGCCGCTGGTGCCTCTGAGTTGTGCTGCCCCAGTCCAGGGACGCTCTCCTTGTCTGCCCATTCCCCCACGGTCTCTGGGCAGGGATGGCCTCAGTGGGGGCTGCTGACATCCTCAGCAACTTGGAGGCTGCTGCTAAATTTTCCTGCTCCCCAGGCTTGTTCAGCCTTCAGCTCTTCAGTGCAGGAATTCAGTGTCCCAGGGCTCATTAACATTGAGAACACTTTAACCAGCCAATCCTGTGGGGATAATTTGATTTTAATTTTCAAATTTTTGTGGTTAATTAGACAGATCTCAGTAGTACATCCACAGTGAATGCAATATATTTAAAAAGACAGTGAAAACAGATTTTTCAGGTCCTGTTTAGTTTTTTCCCTCTGTCAATTCATTGACATGTGCAGTCTCCAATTGACACTGAATCCAAGTACCTCCTCATGCAGTTCGAATAGCTATGAAAATTAAGACCATTCATGGCTGACAATCAATCAGACTCTGTCCCTACCCCCACCCCACCATTTTCCCCATCCAAGGCCTGGCACTCAGAGCAGCCTTGTGCAAATCTGAGCTCCCTCCAGCCCAGGCTGCACCTGCAGCTTTCAGCTCCTTGGCTCCAACTCCCACCTGCTTGCCTTGGAGAAGGAGTTGCCCAAGACTCAGAGGGATGTTCATTTCTTGTCAGCCTACAAAGCCAAGGGAAGGCACAGCTCCATCAAATGCAAAAGTCATTCCTCTGCTGGATATTAAATCCAATTTTTACAGCAGACAGCCTCAGAGCAATGGAAAACACCTTCTGTGCCCAGCACAGATCCCAAGGTCTCCCCAAACCCTCCCTGCCCCGATTCTGCCCAGATTTGCTCTTTGCACACACGAGTCACACACTGAAGTCAGGCGCTCCCTCCATGGCCAGAGGGAGGAAAAGAAAGAAAGGGGACGAAGAGCTCTCCTGTGCAGAGCCAAGGTCCAAGTGCAGTCCCTGCAGTGGGAACCACAACTCATCAGGTTTGTGTCCTTTGGGCTCAGGGACTGGTGACACTCAGAGGCACAGAAAGGTTTCTTGCCAACAAACACAAGTTGACCATTTGAACAGTTTAATAACCCTCCCAGCTGTTCCCTCAGCACTCTGTGATGTCCCAGCCACATCTGACATGTCCCCCATCCCCAAGGGATTTCTGTACAGAAACAGTTATAGACAAAGACAAAAGAAAAGGTAATTCTGTGAGATATAAACACAATTAAGATGTTCAGTAATGTGGTATTTGCTTGAACTTCAGAACGACTGGGCAACTAGCTGAAGCTGAAAGAATGAAGCCAGTCAGTTGAAAGGCACTTGAATGACCAGAGAGCATCTAGAGGAGGAAATCTGGGAGGAATGGGAAGAATATAGATCCACATAGTCTAGTGAAGAGATGTCCTTTGACATGGCCATTTAAACAGGAGAGCTGGAAACACCTGATAGAAAACAGAGATTAAATATTAGACTGAATATTGGTGACACAAGTAGATGGGAAGATCAGTATTTCTTCTCCTTCTGCCATTAGTACTCTTGCAGGAAATTCCTGTTCCTGATAGGAAAACTTTGCCATTTCTTAAAAGTAATGAAGTGACCCAGACAATAAAGATTTGCTTGTATATTATGAAACAAACAGGTATTAACACCTGTTCCCCTTTCCAGGCAGACATCAGTTGTGTGCCCATGAACAGGCAGTGCCACTTGTGCCCTGAGGTGCCAAGCTCTCTTTTTAATTCCCTCTTCTTGCAAATTTTGATAAATATTAAATTGAACAGGCTTATAGTTTGTGAAGTTGAATGGGCCAAGTTAATGTTATGAGAAGTGTTTCTTGTTTACTGGATGTTGTATTAACCCTCTTGCCAAAGTTTCTCTGATTTACTAAAGTTTCCAGTAAAGGCTATTTTATTGTTTCGAGCTCCTGAGAATCTCTTGTTGGCTCTTATTTCTCCAGTGTATCCAACTCAGAGTACACAAACAATTGCAATTCCTTTTAAATGTCTCCTTGAGAGAGTTTTTTAGTGGATGGGAATCAGGGCTTGTGTGTCCTGCTTGGCCCTGCCCAGGCAGGGCTTTCCCAGCCACTTTCCACACTGCATTTCCCAGCTGGAGCTGCCGGTGCCTCTGAGCAGTGCTGCCCCAGCCCCAGGGATGCTCTCCTTATCTGCCCATTCCCCCATGGTCTCTGGGCATTTATTAGGTGCTGTTTAGGTTTCTTTTTTCTGTTCATTCTTTGATATGTGCAATCTCCAATTGACACTGAATCCAAGTACCTCTTCACGCACTCAGTGCCATGGTCTAGGTGACAAGGTGGTGTTGGGTCCCAGGTTGGACTTGATGCTCTCCAAGGTCTTTTGCAGCCTGGCTGATTCCCTGATGATTGTGAAACTGCAGGGCCCTGGGGAAGCAATGGGCCACTGCGGGGCCTGGTGGCACTAAGAGGACCATGGTGACACTGTGTACGACATGGCAGCACAAGGCCAAGGGGCCATTGTGACACTATGGGGCTGAATGGAAGCAAGGGGTCCATTGTGACAGTCTGGGTCCTGCTGGAACCACAGAGGCCACTGTGACACTGCAGGGCCTTGTGGAACCAAGGGGCCATTGTGCCACTGGGAACAAAGGAGACCCTTGGGAGAGCCTGGGGACAGTGGAATCAAGGGGCCATTGTTCCATTGCAAGGACACTGGGAACTGAGGGAACAATTGTGACCCTATGGTGCCCCACGGAACCAAGGGTCCCTGGTGACACTGCAAGGACCTTCTGTCACCAGGGCTCCATTGTGACACTGCAGCACCTAGGAATTCATGGTGGCACTCTAAGGCCTCCTGAAACCAAGAGGCCACTGTGACCCAGCAGGGCCTTGTGGGACCATGCAGAGCATTGTGACAGAGCAGGACCTGGTGTCATGATGGGGCCATTGTGACACTGCAGGGCCCCATGGAACCAAGGGGCCAGTGCTGCTCCTCAGGGACTCATGCATTGTAGAAAACCTGTTTGACACCATGGTGGCCCGTGGGACCAAGAGGCCATTGTGACACTGTGGAACCAAAGGAGAGGGGGTCTGCAGGGGCCCTTGCTGCATTACCACCTCATGGAACCAAGGACCGACTGGATCAGGAATGCAGGGCCTTGGGGGACCAGTGATTCTTCCATTGTGACACTGGTTGGGCCCAAGGATCCAAGGGGCCCTTTTAGGAAAACCAAGGAGGGGCCATGGAATGTCCAGAGAACTGGACACAAGGGGGAGCCTCATGGAATCATGGAGACCATTGGGACACTGAGGGAGCTGGGGCCTTTATGGAACCTTGGGGACACAAGGCATGTGGGACAGGTTGGACTCTGATCTGGAGGTCTTTTCCAACCTTGCTGATTCTGGGATTCTCTGAAACCACCCTTGGAGCAGTTGCAGGGCCCTGGGCCTCAGGCTGGATCCAGGGCCCAGGTCCAACAAGGTGAGGTTTAAAAGCCCATCCTGTCAGTCCTGCCCTTTGGCCACCTCAACCCATGCAGGGATACCCAGGCTGGGCACAGAGCAGCCCAGAGAGCAGCCAGGCAGAAAGGGACCTGCTGACTGATGGACAGCAGGCTGGACATGAGGCAGCAGTGTGCCCAGGTGGCCAAGAAGGCCAATGGCTCCTGGCCTGGATCAGGAATGGTGTGGACAGCAGGACCAGGGGGGAGATGGGCTGTTTGCAGGGGAGGGAACAGGGCTTGGCAATAGGAAGAAATTTGTACCAAGAAACAGTAAAGAAAGCAAAGGTAAAGCCAAGGAAATGCTCAGGGCAGTTTGGGGATGGCTGCCAGGCAGCCCTGGCTCTGAGCAACCGCGTCTGCAGTGGGACAGGAAACTCCCAGCTGATGGGAACAAACTTTCTGGCTGAGTGCAGAGGCCAGGACAAAGCTGAGTGGTTTCCCTGGTGTCCCCCAGCCCTTGCTGGCCCCAGGGGCTGATGGCATTTGTGCTCCCTCAGGTTCATGTCCCCACAGCATCAGCATGGGGGTGCTCCCGCCTGCTGTGTGCAATGCAAACAGGGGCTGCTGAGCCAGTGCTGCTGTGTCTGTGCCTGCAAGGATGGGGCACCTGTGTGAGCTGGGGGAGAGGCCAGGGCTGCAGAGGGGGGATGTTGTTTGCAGCCCCATGAAGACGCTCTGGGATGCTGCCCTGGGCTGTCCAGCGCTCTGGGGATGGATCAGCCCCTGCTCTGCTGCTCCTTCCCATCTCCCCCAGGGCCCTTGCAGAGCCCCAGCCATGCTGTTTGCCTCCAGCCTGCCCACGGCCAGCCTGGGGCTGCTCACGGGGGTTTTCTGTGCTGAGCATTGGCCTGGCTGTGTTCTTGAGAGAGCCTGAGCAAGGAGCCTGGAGCCCCCAGGGCCTGGCCTGAGGCACCAGCACTGCCCCAGCAGTGCCCATGGCCTGTCCCTGCTGCAGCCCTGGCATTGCCACCCCAGGGCTGTGCCTGGCCCCGAGAGCACTCGGGCCCTACAGCAACACCAGGGCCACCAGGGCAGAGGGGCAGGGCCACGGCAGCAGCACTGGCAACACCAAGTGCTGCTGCTGCTGCTGGGCACAGCTGCTGGGCCAGCACTGATCTGCCACAGATCTGCACACAGACATTGCTGCTGCAGCTCCAGAGAAGGCAACAAAAGGGCATCTCTGCAGAAAACTCTGCTGGGGTATCCTTTTGTTCCTTTAAAGCCACCAAGAACACAGACCCTCACTGACACCGTCTGTGGCAATAGGGAAGGTGGAGACAAACAAAATGAGAAATGGCACAAACAATGACATTTATTTGAAGACAATATTTAAAAAGTAAAACAAAGAAAAAATCCTCCAAAATGAAACCAAAAAGTATTAAAGATGACTTTTATTGCAAGTGATATGCAGAAATGGTCAAGCAGTTCAGTGTTTCTGAAACCATCCAGTCATCAGTGTCCACACTTGAGCCTTGAGCTCCTGGTTCCTCAGGCTGTAGATGAGGGGGTTCAGGGCTGGAGGCACCACCGAGTACAGAACGGACAGTGCCAGATTCAGGGATCGGGAGGACATGGAGGGGGGCTTCAGGTCAGAAAATATGCCAGTGCTGAGGAACAGGGAGACCACGGCCAGGTGAGGGAGGCAGCTGGAAAAGGCTTTGTGCCGTCCCTGCTCAGAGGGGATCCTCAGAACAGCCCTGAAGATCTGCACATAGGAGAAAACAATGAACACAAAACAGCCAAAACCAAAACACACACTAACAGCAATGAGTCCCATTTCCCTGAGGTGGGATTTGGAGCACGAGAGCTTGAGGATCTCTGGGATTTCACAGAAGAACTGGCCCAAGGCATTTCCATGGCATAGAGGCAGGGAAAATGTATTGGCTGTGTGCATGAGAGCATTGAGAAAGCCACTGGCCCAGGCAGCTGCTGCCATGTGGGCACAAGCTCTGCTGCCCAGGAGGGTCCCGTAGTGCAGAGGTTTGCAGAGGGACACATAGCGGTCATAGCACATGATGGTCAGGATGGCAAGCTCTGCTGACATGAAAAAGGCAAAAAAAAAAAAGCTGGGACACACATCCTGTGTAGGAGATGTTCCTGGTGTCCCAGAGGGAATTGTGCATGGCTTTGGGGACAGTGGTGCAGATGGAGCCCAGGTCAGTGAGGGCCAGGTTGAGCAGGAAGAAGAACATGGGCGTGTGCAGGTGGTGGCTGCAGGCTATGGCACTGATGATGAGGCCGTTGCCCAGGAGGGCAGCCAGGGAGATGCCCAGCAAGAGGCAGAAGTGCAGGAGTTGCAGCTGCCGCGTGTCTGCCAATGCCAGCAGGAGAAAGTGCCTGATGGAGCTGCTGTTGGACATTTCTTATAGTGCCTTCACATGGGGATCTGTAAAAAACGTAATCATGGAACAGTTGGGTTTGGAGAGGAGTTTAAATATCCTAGCAGAGCCTGGGGGCACTTTCCTCCCACTGCCTGCCCAGGGCTCTGCTGCCTGGAGCTGTCCCTGCCAGCAGCTGCTTCCCTGTGCCCAGGGCTGGCCCCTGCCAGTGCTGCCAGAGCCCAGCCCAGCCCTGGGGGCTCAGCTCTGCCCTGCAGACCCCTCCCAGCTCAGGCACTGCCCAGGGGCAGCTCTGGCTCTTCAGGCTCTGATGGCAACGTCAGAGCAACCCAGAGGGGGCGGGAAAAGCAACACTGATGCTGCCTGTGAGGGACCCTGTGCTGATCTCTGTCACTGCCTGCTTTATTAATATCTGAAAGAAAATATTTGTTGTTTTTCTGAACCTGAACTGAGAGATTAATATCAATGTGCAATTTTCCATCCAGGCAACCCAGAGCAGTAGAATAAAAAAGCAGGATTTTCCCTGTTATGCAGCACCATCCTTGCTGTGCTCCCTGTATAATCTACTTGGAAGTGTTCTGCAGTTAAATGCCATGCTGGGAGCAGTCCTGAACAATGCAGCATCCTCCCCACACAAGGAGAACACTTCCAAGCCTGACCAGCTGTCTCCTCCCACCCAGATCTTGTCCCCCAGTGCTGGGAGCAGCTGCCAGGGCTGGCTGAGAGCTGTCCCTGGCAGGCAGCAGAGTCCCTGCCCCAGCACAGCGCCCTGGGCTGCAGGACCCTGCTCTGCAGGACAGCCCTTGGCACCCCTGGCTGCTCTGCACAAGAGACAATCAGAGAATGTACTCACAGGCTCTGTAGGCATTGGGATGTTCCAGCTTTAGGAGATGGCTCCAGGAGCTGCAGCTGCATTGTCCTGCAGCCATTGGGTTCCTGTGCCAAAGGCTGGCAGTGATTCTCCCCAGGCACTTCTGCACACCTTCCAGCCCTGACTGATTGAAGCAGAGCCTCTGCACTGGGGGGGGCTGCAGGCAGTGCCCCAGCCCTGCTGGGCCCATCAGCCAGCTGCCCAGAGAAATGTGCTTTGAAGGCAGCTTCTTGGTTACCAGGAGCCCTCTGTGCCAGGAGCCCAGCCCAGAACAGGGCACAGACACAGCACAAGGACTTTAATGAGCAGGGGCTTTTTGTGCTGCCCCTGAACATCAGTCCCTGCTCAGGCCCTGAACATCAGAGGGGAGCTGAAGAAACCTCTGCAGAACTCCAAGTCAGAATCCAACTCCAAAGGGACTTTTAATGGGTCCCAGAGAGGGACACAACTGAGAAAGAGTCCCAGGCCCAGGCAGGAGAACTGAGGCAGTGATGACAGGGGGGACAGGAGGGAAGGGGGTCTTGGTGCCCTGGGGCACAGCAGGGTCTGTGCCACCAAGGGCTGGGAGGAGGAGGTCCTGGGGCCTCCTGGGCATCTCCCAACCAGGCTGGGCACTGCCACCTTGTCCTGCCCTGGGTTTTGCCCACATCCCAGTGGCCTCAAGATCTGCTGGAAGGAGTCCCTGGGGAGCCTTGCCCAGCAATGGCCCTGGGGGCTCCTTCAATGCTCCCCTGCAGGGACTGCAGGTTTTCCCTGTGCCTTTGGCTTTTGTCTTGGAGTCTCTGAGAGGTTTGTGCAATCATGGCCCCAAATCTGCTGTAATTACTCCCTGAGAGGCCTTGGCCTGACAGAACCCTGCCTGTTAATGCAGGGATACTTCAGTTGGGGGCAGGTTTTGTTTTGATACAGACTCTGGAGAAAGTGAATCATGGCTCAGCCTGAGCCTAATGGGTCCAGCAAAGAGCTTTTACTGACACTCAGTGGTGTCCATTAATGCCTTGAGATACTCAAGGTTTTTAAGGTACATTAGGGATTTAAGAATACTTTTTAAACACTAAAAGAATTTTTTCCCACACTGAGTCTCTGAGAAGTTTTTCAAATCCTGGCCTCCATTTCTCTCCTCCAAGGAGTCCATGAGAATCCTTTAATGTTTATCTTCCCCCTTTCTGTTCTACAACAAAGATGGAACTGAAAAATTTTGTAAGACTTTCTAAAAAGTCCAAAAACATGGTTCAATTTTATGCAAAAACAACAACTCTTGGAAATTAATTGTCCTGGTTTAGCTGACCTCATCCAACCCTTTGGTTCCTCAGATTGAAGAGCTTATTGAACCAGTCTTTCTTTTCCACTTGAAGTTTTTGAACCCTTCCTTCAGTACTCACAGGCTCTGTGGGCATTGGGATGTTCCAGCTTCAGGAGATGGCCTCAGGAGCTGCAGCTGCATTGTCCTGCAGCCAGAGGTTCCTGTGCCAAGGGCTGGCAGTGATTCTGCCCCAGGCACTTCTCAGCCACCTTCCCAGCCCTGACTGATTGAAGCTCTCTGTGCCTCTGTGCTGTGCCCGGGCTGGCTGCAGGCAGTGCCCCAGCCCTGCTGGGCTTGCCAATATTTTACTCAATAGATGAGAAGAGCTGCTCATCAAGAAAAATGTGCTTTTTTTGCTCTTTTGGTTACCAGGAGCTGCCTTTGTGCCAGCCAGCCCAGCCCAGCTCAGCAGCACAGACACAGCATGTTCTATCCCTGCAAATTAAACACATGAGCCTCTGGGGCTTTGTGCTCAGGCCCTGAACATCAGTCCCTGAGAGGGAGCCATCAGAAACCTCTCCAGAACTCCATGGTAGTCAGAATCCAACCTGAAAGTTTCTTTTTTCTTTTAATTTTGGTCCCACTGAGGGACACGACTGAGAAAGTGTCCCCAAAAGTCCAGGCAGAGCAGAGAACTGCAGGCAGTGATGACAGGTGGGGACAAAGGAGCTTCCAAGTCTTGGTGCCCCCAGGGCACAGTGGCAGGGTCATTTGCCATCAAGGGCTGGGAGGAGACACCTTGTCCTGAGGCCCATCTGGCCTCCTGGCCCACAGCCCCAGCCAGGGGTCATGGGCACTGTCAGCCCCAGGTGTCCTGCCCTCAGCATCCCCCCCTTGTGCCCACATCCCAGTGGCCTCAAGGATCTGCTGGAAGGAGTCCCTGGGGAGCCTTGGCTCAGGAATGGCCCTGGGGGTGTCTTTGAAAGAATGTCTCCCTGCAGGGACTGCAGTCTTTCAAAGGACTTTGGGGGTTTGGCTTTTGCCTTGGAGTCTCTGAGAATCCTTGCTCAGTAGCTCATGGCCTTATGCTCTTATCTGGTGTAATTAGTCCCTGGAGATGGTCTTTTGTCAGTAACATGGTCTTCAGTCCTTTGATGTTATTAATTCTGCACTTCGGAGACTTCACTTATTTTAAGGTAATTGGTGTTTCCTTTTGATACAGACTCCCAGTTAGAGGTTTGTGCAATCATGGCCCCAATTATCTGCTTTAATGAGTCCCTGAGAACTTTTTCATTGACACTCAGTGGGGGTCATTTTGGTTGATCAGATACTCAAGGTTTTCCCTAAGTGATATGTTATGGATTTAAGAATACTTTTAGGTACTTTTTCTTAGGGTTTTCCTTCCCACACTGAGTCTCTGAGAGGGGTTTTTGTGCCATCCTGGGCAGTTCCAAGATTCTCCTCCAAGGAGTCCATGAGGAGCCTGTGTTGGGTATCTTCCCCAAAATAGTGTTTTACAACAAAGATGGAACTGAAAGAATTTTTGACAGACTTTCTAAAAAGTGTCCAAACAAACATGGGACAATTCACAATACAACAACAACCACTAAGAGAATTAATCAGTCCTGTTTTAGCTAGACATCATCCAACCCTTTAGTCCCTTGGATTTTTTGAAGAGTTTTATTGAACCAGTCTTTGTTTTTTCATTTGGATAGCCCTTCCCCTTGAACCCTTTTCTTCAGTACCTGAATGCTCTTGTGGATTGACTTTTTGTGGCCCTGGAGAGGTTCATGCAACACATGCCCTCAGAGTCTACACAGCCATGCCCATGGCCCAGGCTTGTAAAAACTCTATTCTGTTGTTCTGCAAGGTGGCATGTCTGATGGTCTCTTCTGTCTGAGAGCAGGCAGCACTCATTCAGGTGTGAGGGAGGTTTTAGCAATTGGTTTGCTTTTATCCTAACAGGCACCCAAGATGGTTAAATTGTCCTAAAGCTTTAGCTGCAGCCACCTTAGGTTACATAGTCCAAATTGGCGGTGCTACCATGTGATACCTGGATTAAAGCTTTCAAAGCCATCTCTTTGATATCATCCAATACTTCTCTGGGGATACCTGCTGCTTGATCATCTGGTAGGCTGTGTTGTCCTTCTCCAACCGGCTGGATGGTTGATTGTCAATTCTGCCCTTGCCTCATTATTAGCATAGTCTGCTATTAATTGATTTAGTAAACACTTCCATGCCCCTTCCCACAGGGTGTATTCTGTAGGTGACAACAACATGGTCATAACATATTTTAAATCATATGGGGTTAAGACATGTGCTGTAAACATGGCCCTCATTAGGCCATTAAAACAAGGTAAGTCCTTCCTATGGCCTTTAGCTGCCCTACACAGATCGTTGATTTCCCCATAAACCAGTGGCTGATACCTGGGATTCTGCCCGCTTCTTTCATAACATACAGGGGCAATGAGGAATTTCGAGACTATTTACCTTCCTTTCCCAGGGATCTTCTGGGATTGAGGGGTGATGTTGGACATCTTTTGTGAAAAATCCTTCCTTTAGGATTTTTCCTTCTGAGAAACCAAACAAGATGTAAACTTGTTATCTGGGAGGAAGAATAACATCTGGATTGACCTTCTAAAAGATTTTGGATTAGTCATAGTGGCTCTCACTCTGTGTCAGTTGGGCTTTCTTTCTATTCTATTCTTTGACCATGTTATAATGTAATATATATATAATATAATAAATTAAACCTTCTAATTATAGAGTCAAGATTCAAAGGGCATCCTCAAAACCATTTTGTCAGGGTGAGGTGGCTCTGGAGAATCCAAACTGTCTTTGGGGAGGAAGGGCCTTGGGCAGAAACATTTGGATTAGAAATGGTGTGACAGCTGGGTTTAGTATCTTTGACCATGGGGTTATATTGTTGCCGGAGGGGAGGCAATGGGCACTGCCATTTTTGTCAGGTGTTGGGGAGGAAGGGCCTGATTGGATGGTGGACTTCCAGGGTGGAGTTCTGGAGGCATGGCCCAGGGTGGGGTGGAATGATTGGCTGGGACATGGTTGTGGGGTGGAGTCTGGAGGTTTTTCCAGAGTGGAAGAGAAGGTTGTGGTAGCAGGAAGTGGAGGAGCCAAGATGGAGGGAGGACGGTCAGGCTCAGGGGCATCTGGAAAATTTTTAATGATCCACTTCACGATTGATTTTAATTTGTTCTTTGAAGATATTTGGCCATGATCAGTGAGAATTAACTTAAAGCATCCATATATGCACCTTTCTACTTTGGACATCTGGCTGCCCATTTTTCTCTTTCTCCACCTTAGGTGGAACAGCCACTGGAACACCCCAAATCAATTATGGGATGTGGATGCATATTGTAAAAACACAGTGGCAAAATGGGCAATAATTGTCCTGCATTTCCCCAAACCCACCTGCAATCCTACGCAGGTGAAACTGTCATTGTCCCTGTGGATCCTGGCCGAGGTCCCTCAAAGCAATGATGAATCTGCCAGCCCGGCACAATCCAAAATCCCAGGGAGCACTGGCCTATCCATCAGCTAACCCCAGCTGACATGACTGAATGTCAGGGTCCCTGTTCGGGTGCCAAATGTCACAATGAGGGTGGCTGTGACAAACCTTTCTGGTTCCCCAACTTCAGGGCAAGGGTGGTGAAAATGAAAAGGAGCAGATGCTGGGGAAGATGAAACAGGAAAGCCTTATAAATATGATTGTCTGGCAAAAGATTTTGAGAATATGGAAACTATAAGTGAGATTGAAATGAAAGCAAGCTTTGAGATACCAAGCCTTAGTTACTGAACAACTGGAAAACAATGGTATGGCCGGCTGAAGGTAATCTTCTTTTGATGAAACAATACCCTCTGCTTGCAGACAGGTCCAAGGGTCAGAGCAGACCCTACTAGCTTGGCAGAAGGGGTCCAAAGAGTAGTTTTTAGGGTTTAAAATGTAACACAGTATGGTAATGTAATGATTCTTATAGGCTGTATGTAAATGCTATAAGATTTGTATCTTGTACTAGATTGGTTAGTGAAAATTAGAATATGCAGCACAGAAGAAGATTTATTGTATTGTAATGGGAACTCCCCTCCTCTTTCAGGCATCCATTTTGGGCGCCTCTTTTGAGCTCCTCTTTTGGGCCTGCTCCGAGCTGTGGCTGGCAGCTCCAAACAAGGCCCCTGCACCCACACCCTTTGCAATAAACCACAAGTTCCAAGACCTGGCTTCAGAGATCTCTCATCTCTGTCCATCCCAACCGTCCTACCTGTAGGAAGGCCTTAAATATATGGAGTTACATACCTGTACTGTATTTGAATAGCTTTAACCTGGCTGGTCCTAGTTATCCTTGATGGGCTGCAGCTGTGATGTCCTTCATTGGGCTGCAGCTATGGTTAGGATAGGTAACTGGGATACAATAACCCTCTAGGGGCTGGCTAAGTCAGGCAGAGCCTTGGAGGAACCCTGACTAAGGAAGATCCTGAGTTTGTGCTGTGAAGATCTGCCGCCCACAAGACAACAACAGAGATTACAGGACTTATGAAATATGTTAAATACAACATTTGGACATCACAGCTGCAGCCCATCAAGGATAACTAGGACCAGCCAGGGTAAAGGGATTCAAATACAGTACAGGTATATAATACATATATTTAAGGCCTCCTACATTTCGGTCCTTTTTTGGTTTTACAAAAACATGTTTTTTCAATTACAATATTTCAGATATCAATACTTCAGGTACCTGTTACAAAACTTCAGTCACAATACATTTTCCACAACTCAATGGCCATTTATGGCTTACAGCTCTACCTGTCTGTCCTATTCTTCCAATTCCTCTATTCCGGCCTGAAGGCTACCACAGCTTCTCGGCTGTCCACAGCTCTATGAGGTCCTATATTCACTATCACGCAGGGTCACCAAATGTTGTATTTAACATATTTCATAAGTCCTGTACCTCTCTGTTGTTGTCTTGTGGGCAGCAGATCTTCATAGCACAAACTCAGGGTTCCTCCAAGGCTCTGCCTGACTAAAATGGACAGCCCTTTCCCCTTTATCCCCTGAGCCCTTGACTAACCACAGCTGCAGCCCAATGAAGGACATCAGAGCTGCAGCCCATCAAGGATAACTAGGACCAGCCAGGGTAAAGATATTCAAGGGCCCTACAGGTATATAATACATATATTTAAGGCCTCCTACACCTACCCCCTGACGCTCCTACAAGCAGGATCAATGGAGTTGCCCAAAAGAACTTTAGTAACAGGGTGAGAAACAATAAACATGGAGAAGTTGAGCCACAGTACCAGGGGGTAGGATTCAAAGACCTGAGATAAAAGTGAAGCAACAATATATACACTTGAGGGTAGAACATTCTAGAACAATAACCCTATAGGGGAAACAAGTAACCCATAGGGGAGGAGAACTTGGACAATTTAGCATAACAAAACTAAGGACTTATGGGGGAACTCTCAAACTCACCCTAAGTTAAACGAACGATTCCCAGGGCTTGAAACTCATGCCCAGTTCTTCCAAGCTAAAATCTGGCTGACTCTGAGTTACGGCTGGGCTAACTCCCACACTGCTGCTTTGCTCTGATCCCTTGGGACCATGTGGCCCAACAGAGCCACAAAGATGTGCTTGGTTCCACAAGGTCCCACAGTGTCACAGTGGCCCCTTGGATCCATGGTACCCTGCAGGGTCACAATGTTCCCCTTGGTTCCACAAGTTCCTACAATGTAACAGGTTCCACAAGGGCCTGCAATGTCACCATGGCCCATTGGTTCCACAATGCTCTGCAGTGTCACAATGGTCTCCATAGGAAGGAAACAAGTGAGCCCCAAGGGTGCAGGGGCAGATGAGAGGCAGTCACCAGAGGACAAGTCTAGCCAGACTTGACTGTACGGGCAGATTTTGTCTGGGAGTAACCCTTGGATATTGAGAATTTTAGACACAGAATCCAAATATTGGCCATGGGTGCCTAGACAAGAAAGACAGTTCTTTCCCATAGGAATAAAAGCACAGAGTCCCAGTGCTTCACGGTTAGATGGGAAGTGGCCCTTGACATGTCAATTCAGTGGGACCTGTCAGACAGACCCCAGGAGTCCAAACCAGGCAGACCTGTTCCATGTTCCATTGACTTCATGGGTCCTAACACTGTCACAATGGTCTCATTGATTCCATGAGGTCTGGCAATGTCACAATGGCTTCTTGGTTTCATGAGCCCCAACAGAGTCACAAGGATCCATTGGCCCACGCAGCCCCGCTGTGAAACAATGACTCCTTGTTTCTATTTTACATCTATCACAATCAAACCACAGTTTGATCATTGGCCCTTGCTTCCATAGGGGCCATGATTTGCACAATGGTCTCCCTGATTCCATGATTCCTGGATTCTACAGTCTCACCATAGTTTCCTTGGATCTCCATTGTCACAACTGACCCATGGTTCCATGAGTTTCCGTAGTGTCACCGTGGTCACTGTCAGAGGCTGGATGAGATCGATGTCCTGAGACACCTTGGGATGCTTGGAATGCCCGTGTGGGGCCAGGGCCGGGTCAGGCCTTGGTTTGTGGTGGGACCGAGCCCCGCCCCCAGCCCTGGACTGGCAGAGCTGTCAATCAATCACACAGCAGGAGCAGCAATAACCCAGCTCTGATTGGTGGAGCTGTCAATCAATCACACACTAGCAGCTGGTGCCTACCCTGACTCTGATTGGACAAGCACCTGGCATTCCTGCCCAGGGGTGGGGCCATGAATGTCCAGGGAGTTAAAAGCCAGAGCACGAGGCCAGCTCATGGTTTGGATCCTGCCTTCTCCTGGGGGTCTTCTGTTGGTGTTGCAGGAAGCTGAGCAGTTGGTACCTATATGTATGTGTCTTTCTATAGATCATCTGTCTTTCTGATGCTCTCTATTTCTTCTCCTTCTAATCCTATTCACCTAGAACATTTTTGGGTAAGTTAACATCTTAAGGGTTAAAGGTTTTTAGTTTAAATGGTCTAAATTAATGAAGTTATTGCTATGATAAGAGGCTTAAGTTAAAGTGGATGTTGTATTAAACCCTTTGCCAAAGTTCCTTTATTGTCTATATTTTGCCAGTATAATTTTGTGTCATTTTGACCTCTTAGCTCAGTTGGTTAGAGCATGGTGCTGGTATCACTGAGGTTGTGGGTTCAATCCCTGTGTGGGCATTCAGTTAAGAGCTGGACTTGATGATCCCTGTGAGTCCCTTCCTACCATGAATATTTTTTGCATCTTGACAATATCTTCCTTACATGTTGAGAATATCTGGTTGGTGTTTCTTCTGTGCACCAAACTCAAGTCAAGGAACCTTTGGTTACCCCCAGCAGTTCAGTGTTCTGGGGTGTTCCAGCCCTGCAGGCTCACAATTGCCTCTTGTTTCCATGAGGCCCCAGAGTGTCACACTGGTCCCTTGGTTCCATGGGCCCCAACAGTGCCACAATGATCCCCTGGGTTCCACAACTTCCCACAGTGTCCCAGTGGCCCCTTGGTTCCATGAGGATCTGCAGTGTCACACAGGTTTATGACATTTGTCCTTGCTGCCCCTCACATCCCACTGCCCCACAAACACCCCCAAGCCAACCATGAGGGGCAGGCCCTGCTGTCCCAGGCTGGGCTCAGGGCTCAGCCTTTCTGCTTCCCCCAGCCAGCCCAGGCCTTGCTCAGCATTGCAGCTCCCTGCTCAGAGCCTTTGGCTCCCTGCAATCCTGGCCTCAAGGATCTGCTCTCAGCAGTCCCTGGGGAGCCTTTGGCAGTCCCTGCCCTCAGTGGGGCCCAGTGATGCTCCAAGGGACTTGGAGTTTTGCTTCTGACTTCTTGAGCAGCTTCTTCAGCCTTCTTTCAGTGCCTGAGGGTTCTGGACCCAGCCCCAAATCCACCATGGGGATCATCAAAATACAGAAAGCCCTTGGGGGTGCTTTGTCTTCCTTCAGTGGTCTTTAAGTCTCCACGTCTGTGCAGCTGATTGGAATCAGTTTGGGATTCTTGTAAGGAGGAAATTTAAAGTGCACCTCATGACTTTTCTTCTTTAATCAACTGTTTGTTTTTTTTTTTTTTTTTCCTGTTCAAAGAAGAGCTGATAGAAGGATTCCTGTCGTGGTTTGACAGGAAGTGGATTTCTGGGATTTTGTGGTCAGCCCAATTGAGTGCTCAGGTTTGGTATTGACATCTGAATTGACCACTGAGATTTGGATACGCCTCTGAGAACACACAGGGGTTAAAAGCAGAAAGCAGAGCTCTCCCCTGGGAAGCTCTCTTGGGACTTTGTCGGGGAAGAGATCAGACCTGCCTCCCCCGTCCAGCTGCTGCTGCTGGGCGGGGGAGGGGAGCAGCCCTGGTAGGCCTGGGCCCGGACAGAAATGCAGAGATGGGGGGGGTGGAGAGGCCTTGAAGATGGAAGGGTGGAGGAACACCAAGAGGCATTGGGCAGCGCCCCCACCCCCACCCTGGAGACAGAGAGAGAGAGAGCCGGTGCCTGTGGTGCTTGGGACTGAACTGTTATCTTGAAATTTGATATCATGTGCTGCCAGCGCTGCCCGGCCTGTGGAGAAAGGGGGGGGGGGGGGTTGCACCGAGAAGGAGTCCGACCGCTTGTCGGAGCTTTTAACCCTTTTTTTGGACAATGAAAACTTTGCAGATTATTGACCTTTCCTGGAGAGGAGATGGAGTGAAGAATGAACAGGGAACTGAGCACTAGTTAAAGGTCTGAGCAAGGGAGAGATGTGAGAAGAACCCTGGGTGAAGAGAGATGTTGGAGTAGCATTTTTGCTGGATGCTTTTTGTATAGCCATGGACTGTTCCTTGTGGTACAGAGACTGCTTTCAGGGGGAGCGTGTCCCGGAGTTAGGAGGGCAGTTTGGGAACCCCCAGGCCCTGGGGGGGCGCAAAAAATATGGGGAGGACAGGTGTCCCAAAGTTGAAACTGTGCCTTTTCGGAGTGGGACTACAAATCCTTTAAAGACAACCCTCGAAGTAGTTCTGGTCCATGTTCAGTGGTGAGAGCACTGGGCATGGGAGGAGGGGGTCACGATGACAAATCCAGGCGGCAGTACGTGACCAGAAGCCCATGGCACACAAGAAGGACTCCTCCTCTTAATGAACTGAAGACTGAGTATTCTAAAGGGTGGTGCTGGACCGAGAGATGTATTGTATTGGGAATTTGGTGGGAGGAGGAGATGTACTTGTAAAGTTTTCATTTTCCTTGTGTGGTTTTTTTTTTCTCTTTCCTTTCTTTCCTATGTAGTGTAGTTGTAGTGAATAAAGTTTTTTTTTCTTACTAAGTAGGAGCCTGCTTTGCTTATTCCCGGTCACATCTCACAGCAGACACCGGGGAGAGGATATTTTCATGGGGGCACTGGCATTGTGCCAGGGTCAAACCATGAAAATTCCCCAGGTGATCTTGATGCTGAATGTCTCCTTAGGAGGTCTGGGCATGGAGAAGAATGAGCTGCTTGAGGGCTGACCCTGTTTGGACAAGCTGCTCCTCACCCCCAGCCTCACCATGTCTGACATGGCCCACCTGGGACTGACATCCCTGTGCCCTGCAGCAGAACCTTGTCCCCTGAGCTCTGCAGCTCCATGTCCCAGCCCATTGCACCATGTCCCAGCTGCTCTCCTCAGGGCTCCTTCTGCACACAGGCCCAGGAGAAGTTTTCCTATTGGGAAGGAAAGAATAGAAAAGCCTGAGCAGGTTTCCTGAACAACAAACCCTACTCAGGAAGCACCTGCTCAGTCCAGGCTGCCTGGAATGGTGTCACCTTTCTCCAAGGAACAGTGTGAGCAGAAATGATCTCTGGAAGCAGAATTCTCTTAATCTTGCAGCTGAATTCTCTGTCCCTGTCCTTTCCTTGGATCCCTGTTGCAGATGGAAGCTGCTGGTGCCATCCTCACCTTTAACCGTTTTTGAATGCAAACAGATGTTCCTAGGTGTATTAAGCAGGATCTTCTCAATGTTTCTACAAAACTTTTGTGTTCCTCATGGAATGAAGGCGCCATTTTGGCACTGAGGGGGTGACGTGGGAGCAAAGAGTCAATTGTGACCCTGGGGTGCCATGGAACCAAGGGGCCATGGTGACACAGCAGGGACACGGGGATCCAGTGGTCCATTGTGACACTGTGGATCCAAGGAGACCATGGAGACACTCCTGGAACCTCATGGAACCAAGGAGTCCATGGTGACCCAGCAGGGCTGCATGGAGCCAATGGTCCATGGTGACACTGCCCCTCCAAGGAGTCCATTTGGACACTGCGGAAGCTCATGGAGCAAGGGAGGCCATTGTGACACTGAAGAACTTCATGGCACCAAATATCCATGGTGACACAGCAGGGCATCATGGGAACCAAGGAACTGCTGCTGGCAGTATGGAAACTCATGGAACCAGGGGCCCTTGTGGCACTGCAGAACCAACAGAGCTGCTGGACCTTGTCCCCTGGCCCTGCACAGCTCCTTGGGAGTCATGGCAGGAGCAGCACCCTGGGAGCCTCGGGAATGCCCCTCTGGCATCCATGGCACACACTCCCAGGGGCTGGAATTCCAGTTCCCAGCCAGGAAAAGATGTTCCTGCCCAAGAAGGAAAAGGTCTTAAGGAGCCAAAAGCCAAGTGGAGCAATATCTTACAGTGACATTTCACTGCTAGCCTTCATAACTTCCCCCATGGTTGTTGTAGCTCATGGATTGGGAATTAAATCAGGATAGGGTCTTTGGTAGGAGCTGCCCTGGGTCAAGGGAGACACTGAGAGAGAAACAGAGCAGGCAGAGAGAGGCAGGAGAGAAAGGAGGGCACAAACACAATCAACTGAGCAGGTGGCACTCAGAAATCAGAACTGGAACTGATGGAAAATGAATCAGTAATTCTGAAAGTTTTATTTATTATCAAAATACATTCCAAGCCCCCAGCCCCACACAAACCTGATCCCACACCCTCAAATTTGGACCCCACTTCTCCCCATCTCCTTCTCATCCCATCTCACCTTGGAGGCTGTGGAATAGAGTAATTTCAGCATGGACTGAATTTTTCTGAGGTGGGAACAAGGCATGTTAAGGTGCAACTGAGCCTTTTTAGGGTATGATTTAGTTGTTTTCAGTGGGACTGAGTGATTTTGAGGCAACAGATTGATCCCTCTTGGCTCTTGGAATGCAAAGAGATGGAGAATACTACCTGAAAAGAATCCAACAGGGAGGAAAAGCCCAAGAGATCCCACAGGGTGAGGGGCTCCATATCCAGCCCAGGATGCTCTGAGGAGGTGTCGTAGTTTGAGGGGAAGTGGATTTCTGGGAGTGTGTGGTCAGTCCAATTGAAGGTTTAGATTTGGGATTGACACCTGTTTTGACCACTAAGAGTTGGATACGCCTCTGAGAACACACAGGGGTTAAAAGCAGAGCTCTGCCCTGGGAAGCCCTCTTGGGACTTTTGGTGGGAGTGGAAGAGATTTCACCCCTCTCCCCTAATCCAGCTGCTCTGCTGGGCGGGGGAGGGGAGCCATGTGGTAGGCCCGGGCCTGGATCGAGATGGGGGTAGGCCTGGCCTGGTCCCCCCCCCCACCCCAGGGTGGAAGGGTGGAGGAGAGAGACACCGGGAGCTATTGGGCAGCCCCCTCCCTGGGGAGAGAGAGAGAGAGAGAGAGACTGTGTCTGTGCTTGCTGCCTGGGACTGGGCTGTGGCCTTGAAGTTCAGTGTCATGTGCTGCCAGCCTGCCCGGCCTGTGAAGAGGAGGGGGGTTGTCCCGAGGAGGAGTCCGGCTGCTTGTGGGTTGTGAGCTGTGGAGTTTTAACCCTTTCTTGGACAATGAAAGCTTTTGCAGAGTACTGACCCTTCCTGGAGAGGAGATGAAGAAGGATTTGAGCAAGTTTTTAAAGGGCCGAGCAGGGGAGAGATTGTGAGAAGAACCCAGGGTGGAAGAGATGTGGAGTGGCATTTTTTGCTGGACGCTTTTTGTAGAGCCATGGACTGTTCCTGCAATACAGAGACTATTTTCAGGGGGAGCCGCCATGTCCCAGAGTTAAGAGGGCAGTTTGGGAGCCTCCCAGCCCAGGAGGTGAAATAATGGGGGGGACAGATGTCCCAAAATGGAGACTGTGCCTTTTTCGGAGTGGGACATCGGAATCCTTAAGAAGACAACCCTCAAAGTAGCTCTGGTCCATGTTCAGTGGTGAGAGCACTGAGCATGGGAGGAGGGGGTCATGATCTCCAATCTGAGTGGTGATACGTGACCAAAAGCCCAGGGCATACAAGAAGGACTCCTCCTCTTAAGGAATTGAGGATTGAGTATTTTTAAGGGTGGTTTTTTGGCTGAACCGGAAGATGTAATTGTATTGGGAACTTGGTGGGGGGAGGAGGAGGAGCTGTATTCTGTAGAGTTTTCATTTTCCTTGAGTTTTTCTTTTCTTTTCTTTTCTTTTCTTTTCTTTTCTTTTCTTTTCTTTTCTTTTCTTTTCTTTTCTTTTCTTTTCTTTTCTTTTCTTTTCTTTTCTTTTCTTTTCTTTTCTTTTTTTCTTTTCTTTTCTTTTCTTTTTCTTTCTGTAGTTTGTAGTTAATAAAGTTCTGTTTCCTATATTTTTAAGTAGAGGACTGCTTTGCTTATTCCTGGTCACATCTCACAGCAGGTACCAGGGAGAGGATTTTTCATGGGGGCACTGGCATTGTGCCAGGCTTAAACCATGACAGGAGGAAAGACCCACCCTGTGCCAGGAAGGTGGACAAAGCTTCAGCCAGAGAAGAACCCACAAATCTTCCTGAATATGTCCCCACACCATAAATTCCCCTGAAATACCTGTGAAATGATGGGACTTAAAACATCTCTGATCAATTTCATTCTTTTTAGTCCTATTTCATGTGGTTTTAAAGAAAGAAGATAATTCACAAGAAAATTAGGGCCAAACTAAAAGGATAACCAGCCATGTGTCTTCCCAACATGGATCACCAGGGCTCTGACCAGCATGGGTCCTCCCATGGGGGATGAAGCAGGAGCAGTGCACAAAGCTCTTCCTGCAGTTGGGGCACTCACAGGACTTCCCTTACTGGTTCCTCCATTGGTGTCTGATCAAGGTAGAGATGCTGGACAAGCTCTTCCCACACTGGGGACCCTCGTAGGGCCTCTCCCTAGTGTGGATGCAATGGTGGGTGATGAGGGTGGAGTTGTGCTTAAAGTCCTTCCCGCACTCAGGGCAGCGGAAGGGCCTCTCCTCGGTCTGAATCTGCTGGTGCTAGAGGAGATCGAGCTGGTCTGAAACCTCTTCCTACACTCAGGACACTTGTAGGGCCTCTCCCCAGTGTGGATCATTTGGTGGACGATCAGTTGGGACCTCTGACTGAAGGTCATCTCACATTCCCCACACTTGTATGGCCTTTCCCCAGTGTGGGTCCTCTGGTGGCAGATCAAATAGGACTTCTGCCTGAAGCTCTTCCCACATTCTCCACATTCATAGGGCCATTCCAGGGTGTGGGTCCTCTGGTGGGAGATCAGGTTGGAGCTCTGGCTAAAGCTCATCCCACATTCCCCACACTTGTAGGGCCTCTCCCCAGTGAGGATGCGCCCGTGCCTGATGAGGTGGAAGTTCTGCTTGAAGCCCATCCCACACTCAGGGCAGCGGAAGGGCCTCTCCTCCATGTGAATGTGCTGGTGCTGGAGGAGACTGGAGCTGCTCTGAAACCTCTTCCCACACTGGGAACACTCGTAGGGCCTCTCTCCAGTGTGGATGCGTTAGGGGGTGATGAGGTGGGAGCTGCCTCTGAAGTCCTTCCCACACTCCCCACACTCGTAGGCCCATTCTCCAGTGTGGATCATCTAGTGGCAGATCAGGGTGCTGCTCTACCTGAAGCTCTTCCCACACTCCAAACACTTGTGGGGCTTCTCTTCATCATGAAGCTGCTCAGAGACCACCAGCTCTCAGCTCTGGTTAAAGCTTTGCCCACCTTCCCGGCCCAGGGTGGGTCTTTCCTCCTCAGAGCACCCTGGGCTCGGTATGGAGCCCCTCACCCTGTGGGATCTCCGGGGCTTTTCCTCCCTGTTGGATTCTTGTGCCATGGAGCTGCTCAAAATGGCCTCTTCCAAGAGGTTCTACCATGGGGATTTGTCCTCCCTGGTCTCCATCCTCAGCTCCTTCTCTGGGGAAGGAAGGACAAGGAGAGGATGGGATTTGCCTCCATGCCAGAGGGAAGGGGGAAGGAGATCCCACTGGGGAACCTGTCCCAGGCAAAAGGAGAGGCAAACTGGGAAAACTGGTGGCTGCACATCCAAACTGGGCCTTGCTGGGGACCCTGCCTGCGGACTTCTAGCCCTTGGGGGTCCTCTTGGGAGATCCGGGAGGGGGAACACAGAGAGGGCTGGGGGATCCCAGGAGTGGCATCACTGGGACAGACTGGGCTGTACTGGGATCACACTGGGAGCAGCTGGGCCCATGCTGAGGGAGACTGTTATCACACTGAGAGAGACTGGGATCACACTGGAAATGAGTGGGAGGCTGCAGGGGACAACTGAGACCATGTTGGGGACAAATGGGATATACTGGGAGTGAGTGGGATCATGCTAAGGGTGACCAGAAGCAGCTGTGAGCAACTGGGATCATGCTAGGAGTAACTGGGATCATGCTGGGAGTCACTGGGTGCATGCTGGGCATGATTGGAAGCAACTGGGCTGATACTGGGATGAACTGGGATCATGCTGGAGGTGACTGGGATCATACTGGCAGTGAGTGCCACTACACTGAGGCTGACTGGGAGTGGCTGGGAGCAAATGAGATCATGCTGGAAGGAACTGGGAATGACCTGGAATATGCTGGAAGGAATTGGGGTACACTGGGAGAGACTGGGAGTGACTGGAACAAAAATGAGGGTGAAAGGGAACAACTGGAACCATGTGGGGCACAATTGGTTCATACTGGCAGTGACTTGGAGCGCACTGGGCTCATCTCTGGATCATACTGGGAGGGACTGGACTAATACTGGGAGTGTCTGAGACTGACTGGGAACACACCCTGCACATCATCCCCATACTGGGGGGGACTGGAAGCAACTGGGAGCACGATGGGAGTAAATGGCATCATACTGGGAATGACTGGGTTGATCTAGCTGGGGGCAACTGGGACCATACTGGGAGTGATTGGAAATAACTGGGATTATACTGGGACCATACTGGGAAGGCTGGCATGTGACTAAGATCATACTGGAGGTTATTTGGCTCATATTGGTGTTGAAAAGGAGCAACTGAGATCACACTTTGGGCTACTGGGAGTAACTGAGAGAAATTGGAATCATACTGGATTCAAACTGGAGGAACTGGGAATGACTGGATGCATGCTGGAAGCAACTGGGATATACTGGGCATGGCTGAAATCATACTGGGATAAGTAACACCTTACTGGGATCACTGGGAGTGTCTGGGAATGACCATGGACATGCTGAGGGAAACTGGGATATACTGGGAGTGTCTGTAACCATACTGGGGATGACTGGGAACACACTGGGAACAACAGGGACCATGCTGGGGAGAACTGGGACCATGCTGGGGGCAACTGGGAGTGAGTGGAAGTGACTGAGTCTACACTGGGGGCAACTGGGCATGACTGGGACCATGCTGGGAGGGGCTGGGATCATCTGGGGAATGACTGGGACTATACACTGGGGGCAACTGGGATCACACTGGGAGGGACTCTGGGATCACAGGGGGAGTGATGGGGATAATACTGGGGACAACTGGGATCCTCTGGGGATCACACTGGAGGAACCAACTGGAACCATGCTGAGGGCAACTGGGATCATACTGGGTCATACTTGGAGCAACTGGGACTGCACTGAGGGTGACTGGGAGTGGCTGTGAGCAACTGGGATCAGGCTGGAAGTAACTGAGGGGCAACTGGGACTAACTGGGAAAATGCTGGGAGTAACTGGGATACACTGGGAGACTGAAACCACAGTGGGGATAAATGGGAGCAACTGGAACCACACTGGATGATAATGGGAACAGCTGTGTCCATGCTGAGGTCATACTGCGACTGACTGGGATCATACTGGGAAGTGACTGGGATCACACTGGGAATGACTGATCCTGGAATAGTACTGGGAGTATCTGAGAAATGACTGGGATCCTGACTGGAACCAAACTGGGAGTGACTGGAAAGGTGCTGGGCTGTGCTGGAACCATGCTGGAGGTCACTGGGGGCAACTGGGCCCATACTGGCAGTGACAGGGGTCCCATCTGGGCAGAAATGGAATCATACTGGGAGGATCTGGGAGTGACTGGGGTCATACTGGGGTGGTTGTAATCATACTGGGGGGGCTGGGTGCAACTGGGATCATCCTGGGAGCCACTGGGATTACAGCAGGTGAGAATGGATCCTGACTGGGGGTTACTGGGAGCTACTGGGCCCATGTTGGGAGGAAAATGTGGCACAGTGGGAGCAACTGGGATCAACTGGAGGGGACTAAGGAACAACTGGGACAACTGGGTTCAACTGGAGGCAATTGGGGTAACTGGGAAAGACTGGGATCATTTGACAGGTAACCAGAACCTTACTTTGGGACACTGGGATATACTGGGAGTATCTGTAACCAACTGGGGACTGGAACCACACTGGAAACAGCTGGGACCATGCTGGGGACAACTAGGAACCTGAGTGGGACCATGCTGGGAGAGGGACTGGGACTATTCTAGGGACAACTGGGATCATACTGGCAGGAACTGGGAACAACTGGAACTATTCTGGCAGCAGCTGGGATCATACTGGGATCACAGTAGGAGCAGCTGGCATTGACTGGGACTCACACTGGGGTGACTGGAATCATACTGGGATGACAGCTCTGGGCAACTGGAATCAGGCTGAAAGCAACTGGGAGGAAGTGGGAATGACTGGAAGCATGCTGGGGGTGACTGGGATATACTGGGAGAGACTGGGAGTCACGAGGTTCATACTGGAGGCTACTGGGGTCATGCTGGAATTTACAGGGAGCAACTGGGATCATACTGGGATTATAGTGGGTGTCAATGGACCCTGACTGGGGGGTTACTGGGAGCTTCGAGGCCCATGCTGGGAGGCAAATGTGCACACACTGGGAGGAATGGGAGCAACTGGGAATGATAGGATGCATGCTGGTGACAACTGGGATGTCCTGGGATAAAACTGGGATAAAACTGAGGGCAGCTGAACCACGCTGAGGTAACTGGGAGTGCCTGGCAATGACTACGAGAATGTTCAGGGCAACTGGGATATACTGGGAGTGCCTGAGACCATGCAGGTGGGGACTGGGACCGCACTGGGAGCCACTGGGAATGTGCTGGGGGAAGCTGGGACCATGCTGGGGGCAACTGGGGGCAAGTGTGAGTGACTGGGGCCCTGCTGGGAGAGACTGGGATCATACTGGCAGTTACTGGGACAATACTAGGGACAACTGGGAGAACTGAGAACACAGTGGATGAAATTGGGAGCAACTGGGAGCATGTTGGGGACAAATTGCATCATAATGGGGGAGTTCCTGGGTTCATACTGGGATGAAGAGGATCCTGCCAGGAGGAGGGAAGTGACCAGGACCATCCTGGGAGTGCCAAGGAAACTGGAAGCACACAGGGGCAGCAACCTGGCCCATGCTGGGAGCAGGGCTCCCCATTCCAGACTGGATCAGGGCCCAAATCCCAAGGTGAGGTTTAACAAGTCCAAGTTCCCAGTCCTGCAAACTGGCCACCCCTGCAGCACTGGCCCTGGGATGTGGCTGGACATGCCAGGCAGAAAGGGACCTGCAGGGACTGATGGACAGCAGGCTGGACATGAGGCAGCAGTGTGCCCAGGTGGGCAAGAGGCCAATGGCTCCCCTGGATCCTGGTGTGGCCAGCAGGAGATCCCAGGAATTCTTCCCCTGTGCTGGGCACTGGTTGGGCAGCACCTGGACTGGTGTCCTGTCCTTTTGGGACCCCCAAATTTAGGAAGGACATGGGGGGCTGGAGCTGTCAGAGAAGAAAAACAAAGCTGGGGAGGGTCTGGAACACAAGTCCTGTGAGGAGAGGCTGATTCCTGGGGTTGTTTATACTGGAGACAGGGCCAGGGGAGACAAGGTTGTCAGGGCACAGGTTGGACTTCATGATCCCCCTGTCTTTTCCAACCTTGCTGATTCTGGGATTCTCTGAAACCACCCTTGGAGCAGTTGCAGGATAAGCCCCCAGGCCTCCTGTTCAGAAGCCCTCCAGCAGCCCAGGTCCCTCAGCTTCTCCTGCCAGCCCCAAAGCCCATCCTGTCAGTCCTGCAGAGCCTCTGCAGCTCCTCCTCATTGCCCAGAACAGGGAGCCCCAGAGCCAGACACAGCAGCCCAGATGTGCCCCCCTGGCCTGGGGTGCCTCTGGCAAGGGAGCAGCACCAGGCACTGCAGGAGCCTGCAGACAATTCCTGCAGCACTTGTAGGATGATCCTGCTGCCCAAGGGACATTCCCATGGTGCCAAGTCAGGAACTGCAATGGGGAGTGGGGCCAGAGAGGAAAGGGCAAACAGGGATGGGCTGTTTGCAGGGGAGGGAACAGGGGTGGGCAAGAGGAAGAAATTTGTATCAGGAAGAGTAAAGAAAGCAAAGGTGAAGCCAAGGAAATGCTCAGGGCAGTTTGGGGTGGCTGCCAGGCAGCCCTGGCTCTGAGCAACAGCATCTGCAGTGGGACAGGAAACTCCCAGCTGATGGGAACAAACTTTCTGGCTGAGTGCAGAGGCCAGGACAAAGCTGAGTGGTTTCCCTGGTGTCCCCCAGCCCTTGCTGGCCCCAGGGGCTGATGGCATTTGTGCTCCCTCAGGTTCATGTCCCCACAGCAACAGCATGGGGGTGCTCCCGCCTGCTGTGTGCAATGCAAACAGGGGCTGCTGAGCCAGTGCTGCCGTGTCTGTGCCTGCAAGGATGGGGCACCTGTGTGAGCTGGGCGAGAGGCCAGGGCTGCAGTAGGGGGATGTTGTTGGCAGCTCCATGAGGATGCTCTGGGACGCTGCCCTGGGCTGTGCAGTGCACTGGGGATGGATCAGCCCCTGCTCTGCTGCTCCTTCCCATCTCCCCTAGGGCCCTTGCAGAGCACCAGCCATGCTGTTTGCCCCAGCCTGCCCACAGCCAGCCAGCCTGGGGCTGCTCACGGGGGTTTCTGTGCTGAGCATTGGCCTGGCCGTGTTCTTGAGAGAGCCTGGGCAAGGAGCCTGGAGCCCCCAGGGCCTGGCCTGAGGCGTCAGCACTGCCCCAGCAGTGCCCATGGCCTGTCCCTGCTGCAGCCCCAGCACTGCCACCCCCAGGGCTGTGCCTGGCCCCAAGAGCACTCAGGCCCTACAGCAACACCAGGGCCACCAGGGCAGTGGGGCAGGGCCACGGCAGCAGCACTGGCAACACCAAGTGCTGCTGCTGCTGCTGGGCACAGCTGCTGGGCCAGCACTGATCTGCCCCCAGCTCTGCACACAGACATTGCTGCTGCAGCTCCAGAGAAGGCAACAAAAGGGCATCTCTGCAGAAAACTCTGCTGGGAGATCCTTTAGTTCCTTTAAAGGCACAAAGAGATCATTGACACAGTGTTTTGCCACAAGGAAGACGGAGAGAAACAAAACGAGAAACGGCACAAACAGTGACATTCCTTTGTGGACAATATTAGAAAAACCAAACCAAAGAAAAAGAACAGCCAAATTCAAAGGAACAAGGAGTATTAAACATGAATTTTATTACAAGTGACTTTCAGAAATTGGCAAGAAGATTAATGTTCCTGAAACCATCCAGTCATCAGTCTCCACAGTGCAGCCTTGAGCTCCTGGTTCCTCAGGCTGTAGATGAGGGGGTTCAGGGCTGGAGGCACCACCGAGTACAGAACTGACAGGGACACTTCCAGGGATGGGGAAGACATGGAGGGGGGTTTCAGGTGAGCAATTATGGCACTGCTGAGGAACAGGGAGACCACAGCCAGGTGAGGGAGGCAGGTGGAAAAGGCTTTGTGCCGTCCCTGCTCAGAGGGGATCCTCAGCACAGCCCTGAAGATCTGCACATAGGAAAAAACAATGAACACAAAGCAGCCAAATAGCAAGCAGGCACTAACTGCTATTAGCCCATGTTCTCTGAGGTAGGAATTTGAGCAGGAGAGCTTGAGGATCTGTGGGATTTCACAGAAGAACTGGCCCAGGGCATTGCCATGGCACAGGGGCAGGGAAAATGTATTGGCTGTGTGCATGAGAGCATTAAGAAAGCCGCTGGCCCAGGCAGCTGCTGCCATGTGGGCACAAGCTCTGCTGCCCAGGAGGGTCCCGTAGTGCAGTGGTTTGCAGATGGACACGTAGCGGTCATAGCACATGATGGTCAGGAGGAAATACTCTGCTGATAGGAAGAAGAAAATCATAAAGAGCTGAGCAGCACACCCTGTGTAGGAGATGTTCCTGGTGTCCCAGAGGGAATTGTGCATGGCTTTGGGGACAGTAGTGCAGATGGAGCCCAGGTCAGCGAGGGCCAGGTTGAGCAGGAAGAAGAACATGGGCGTGTGCAGGTGGTGGCCGCAGGCTACGGCGCTGATGATGAGGCCATTGCCCAGGAGGGCAGCCAGGGAGATGCCCAGCAAGAGGCAGAAGTGCAGGAGCTGCAGCTGCTGCGTGTCTGCCAATGCCAGCAGGAGGAAGTGCCTGATGGAGCTGCTGTTGGACATTTGTTCTGTATTGGCTTTGCATCTGTAATAAAAGTAATCATCAAATAGATGTGTGTGAAGGGGACTTGAAATATCCCAGCACAGCCTGGGAGCACATTCCCCCCCACTGCCTGCCCAGGGCTCTGCCGGCAGCTGCTTCCCAGAGCCCAGCCCAGCCCTGGGGGCTCAGCTCTGCCCTGCAGACCCCTCCCAGCTCTGGCACTGCTCAGGGGCAGCTCTGGATCTGCAGGCTCTGATGGCAACCTCACAGTAATCCTGAGGAGGGTGGAAAAGCAACACTGATGCTGCCTCTAAGGGGCCCTCTGCTGATTTCTGTCACTGCCTGGTTCATTACCAACCCAGAGTAGTAGAATAAAAAGCAGGATTTTCCCTTTCATGCAGCCTCTGTCTTGCTGTGCTCCCTGTATAATCTACTTGGAAATGTTCTGGAGTTAAATGCCATGCTGGGAGCAGTCCAGAACCATGCAGCATCCTCCCCACACAAGGAGAACACTTCCAAGCCTGACCAGCTGTCTCCTCCCACCCAGATCTTGTCCCCCAGTGCTGGCAGCAGCTGCCAGGGCTGGCTGAGAGCTATCCCTGGCAGGCAGCAGGGTCCCTGCCCCAGCACAGAGCCCTAGGCTGCAGGACCCTGCTCTGCAGGACAGCCCTGGGCACCCCTGGCTGCTCTGCACAAGAGACAATCACAGAATGTACTCACAGGGTCTGTAGGCATTGGCATGTTCCAGCTGTAGCAGATCACTCCATGAGCTGCAGCTGCATTGTCCTGCAGCCAGAGGTTCCTGTGCCAAGGGCTGGCAGTGATTCTGCCCCAGGCACTTCTCAGCACCTTCCCAAGCCTGACTAATTGAAGCTCTCTGTGCCTCTGTGCTGTGCCCACGGTGGCTGCAGGCAGTGCCCCAGCCCTGCTGGGCTGGCAGAAGAGCTGCTCATCAAGAGAAATGTGCTTTTGAAGCTCTTCTTGGTTACCAGGAGCTGCCTCTGTGCCAGGAGCCCAGCCCAGCTCAGCAGCACAGACACAGCACAAGGACTTTAATGAGCCTCTGGGGCTTTGTGCTCAGGCCCTGAACATCAGTCCCTGAGAGGGAGCTGAAGAAACCTCTCCAGAACTCCAAGTCAGAATCCAACTCCAAAGTTTCTTGGACTTTTAATGGGTCCCACTGAGGGACACAACTGAGAAAGTGTCCCCAGGCCCCAGGCAGAGCAGAGAACTGCAGGCAGTGATGACAGGTGGGGACAAAGAGAAGCCAAGTCTTGGTGCCCTGGGGCACAGCAGCAGGGTCTGTGCCAGCAAGGGCTGGGAGGAGACACCTTGTCCTGAGGCCCTGGGGCCTCCTGGCACAGCCCCAGCCAGGCTGGGCACTGTCAGCCCCTTGTCCTGCCCTCAGCATCCCCCCCCCAGCCCACATCCCAGTGGCCTCAAGGATCTGCTGGAAGGAGTCCCTGGGGAGCCTTGCTCAGCAATGGCCCTGGGGGCTCCTTCATGCTCCCTGCAGGGACTGCAGGTTTTTCAAAGGACTTTGGGTTTGGCTTTTGCCTTGGAGTCTCTGAGAGGTTTGTGCAATCATGGCCTCCAATTATCTGCTGTAATTAGTCCCTGGAGAGGCTTTGTCAGTAACAACACTCAGTGGAGCTCATTAATACTTCAAGCTACTTCAGTTATTTTAAGATACTTGATGTTTCCCTTTTGATACAGACTCTTTGAGAGGTTTGTGCAATCATGGCCCCAATTATTTGCTTTAATGGGTCCCGTGAGAGTATTGTACTGACACTTATTGGGGCTTATTAATGCCTTGAGATAGTCAAGGTTTTTAAGGTACTTTATGGATTTAAGAATACTTTTAGGTACTTTTAAGAATTTTCCTTCCCACACTGAGTCTCTGAGAGGTTTTTTGCCATCCTGACTTCCAATTCTCTCCTCCAAGGAGTCCACAAAGAGCCTGTATTTGGTATCTTCCCCCTTTCTGTTTTACAACAATGATGGAACTGTAAGAATTTTGTAAGACTTTCTAAAAGCATCCAAACAAACATGGGACAATTAACAATGCAACAACAACCACTAAGAGAATTAATAGCCCTGTTTTTATTACCTTGGATTGGAAGAATTTATTGAACCAGTCATTGTTTGGCATCCAAACCCTTTAATTCTCTTGGGATTCCTGGAGAGGTTCATGCCCTCAGAGTCTACACAGCCATGCCCATGTGCCCAGAGTAAAAACTCTATCGCTGTTCTGCAAGGTTGCAAGTCTGATGGTCTCTATGTCTGAGAACAGGACACTCAGTGTGAGGAAAGTAGCATTGGTTTGCTTACTTATCAGGTACCCAAGATGGTCTACTTGTCCTAAAGCTTTAGCTGCAGCCACCCAAGGTAGTCCAAATTGGGGGTGCTACCATCCGATACCCGGATTTAAGCTTACAAAGCCATCTCTTTGATATCATTCAATACTTCTCTGGAGATACCTGCTGCTTGATCATCTGGTAGGCTGTGTTGTCCTTCTCCAGCTAGATGGTTGATTGTCAATTCCATCCTTGCCTCATTATTAGCATAGTCTTCTATTAATTGATTTAGTAAACACTTCCATCCCCCTTCTTACAGGGTGTATTCTGTAGGTGACAACAACATGGTCATAATATATTTTAAATCATACGGGGTTAAGACATGTGCTGTAAACATGGCCCTCATTTAGCCATTAAAACAAGGTAAGTCCTTCCTATGATCTTTAGCTTCCCTACACAGATCCTTGATTTCCCTGTAAACCAATGGCTGATACCTGGGATTCCGCCCCCTTCTTTCATAACATATGGGGGCAACGAGGAGTTTCGAGATTTTTTGCCAGTCTCGTTCCATAACTGCATACTTCCGAATCCTTTCCCAGGGATCTTCTGGGGTTGAGGGGCAAGGTGGCTCTGGAGAATCCAAACTGTCTTCTGGGGAGGAAGAATAACTTGGAGCAGAAATATTTGGATTAGAAATAGTGTGACAGTTGGTCTTAGTAACTTTGACCATGGGGGTTATATTGTGGCCAGAGGGTGAGGCAATGGGCACTGCCATTTTGTCAGGTGTTGGGGAGGAAGGTCCTTGATTTAGGATGGTGGACTTCCAGGGTGGAGTTCTGGAGGCATGGCCCAGGGTGAAGGTGGAATGATCGACAGTGGGGCCTGAGCCGCAGTTGTGGGGGTGGAGTCTGGAGGAGAAGTTCAAGGGACCTCCTGGTAGCAGGAAGTGGAGGAGCCAACACTGTGATGGATGGATTCCTGGAGGGCTTCCCAAGATGGATTGGACAGGCTCCCAGGGTCTTAACACTCCAGGCATGATGCCCAAGACAGCATGGCCAGGGCCATCTTGGACCATTGTGGAAGGTCTCAGGCAGGTTTGAGAGGAGGTCACTGTTAGGGTGACCAATGGATCAAGATTTCAAGACACTGCTTGCTGGTGAAGGGTCTTAAGGATAGTGTGGAAGATGGGGAGCATGCGGGGTGCAATGTGGTCCCTTTTGATGGAAACATTGTACAATTTAACTCCCACTGAGTCCCAAAATACAGTAGTATGGATTTCGTCCAAGGGGGAGTCTGGAAAATTTTAATGATCCACCTCATGATTTATTTTAATTTGTTCTTTGAAAATATTATGTCATGATCAGTGAGAATTAAATCATCCATATATGCTCCTTTCTACTTTGGACATCTGGCTGGAGGAGAGCTCTTTCTCTGCTTATGGGGAGGCCACGGAACACCCCAATTATATGGGACATGGGTGCATATTGTAAAATACTGTGGCAAAATGGGCAATAAATTTGGGGTTCAGGGTTTTCAATCCAAAATGGCATGGCCATGTTTCTGGCACCATGCAATCCTATGGCCAGGTGAAACCATCGAGGGTTTCTGCAGATCCTGGTCAAGGTCCTCAAAGCATGGCCATCCATCCTGGTATCACAATCCAGAATCCCGGGAACACTGGCCTATCCATCAGCAACCCCAGCTGATGTCACTGACATCTGCCCTGAATGCCGTGGTTCCCTCAGGCACCAAATGTCAGGGTGAGGGTGCCTGGGACAAACCTCTCTGGTTCCCTGACTTTTGGGCAAGGGTGGCAAAAATGAAAAGGAAGGATCAGTGGAGTTGTTTAAAAGAACTTTAAAAACAGGGTGAAAAACAATAAACATGGAGAAGTTGAAATAGTATGAGGGCAGGATCCAAAGACACGAGACAAAGGAACAAACATGACACGAGAATACTCTAGCACAATAATCATACAGAAACAAGTAACCAACAGGGGTAGAACTTGGACAAGTTAGCACAGCAACATAAAATATTTGAAAAGAAAATGAACAAAACTCAAATTCCCTTTGAAAAACTAAACAAATGAAAGGGTTATTGGCTTGATAAACTCAGAACGGTGAACCAATGCCCATCTTTTGAAACTTTCAAAATTTTTGGGGAAAAACTGCTGACTCAGAGTTACAGCTGGGTTAACTCCCACATTGCTGATTTTCACTGGCCCCTTGGGACCATGTGGTCCAGCAGAGCCTCAAAGATGTCCTTGGTTCCATGAGGCCCCACAGTGTCACAGATCTTCAGGGCTGTGCTGAGGATCCCCTCTGAGCAGGGACGGCACAAAGCCTTTTCCACCTGCCTCCCTCACCTGGCTGTGGTCTCCCTGTTTATCAGCACCTCATTTTTTGCCTGTCTGAAGCCACTTGCAATGTCCTCTCCATCCCTGGATCTGGCCCTGTCACTTCTGTACTCGGTGGTGACTCCAGCCCTGAACCCCCTCATCTACAGCCTGAGGAACCAGGAGCTCAAGGCTTCAGTGTGGAGACTGATGACTGGATGCTTTCTGGAACATTAAACTGCTGGAGAATTTCTGCAAATCACTTGGAATAAACTAGTTTTTGAGACTTCTTGTTGGCTTCATTTTGGAGATTTCTTTTCTTTGTTTTAGTTTTTTTTCATATTGTACACAAATAAATGTCATTGTTTGTGCCATTCTCTCATTTTGTTTCTCTCCACCTTCCCTATGGCCACAGACTGTGTCAATGAGGGGCTGTACCCTCGATGGCTTTAAAGTAACTAAAGGATCTCCCAGGAAAGTTTTCTGCAGAGATGCCCTTTTGCTGCCTTCTCTGGAGCTGCAGCAGCAATGTCTGTGTGCAGAGCTGGGGGCAGATCAGTGCTGGCCCAGCAGCTCTGGTTCTGCTGGCCACACCATTCCTGATGCAGGCCAGGAGCCATTGGCCTTCTTGGCCACCTGGGCACACTGCTGGCTTATGTCCAACCTGCTGTCCATCAGTCCCTGCAGGTCCCTTTCTGCCTGGCTGCTCTCCAGCCACTCTGTCCCCAGCCTGTAGTGCTGCAGGGGTTGTTGTGGCCAAAGTGCAGGACCCGGCACTTGGACTTGTTAAACCTCCCCTTGTTGGATTTGGGCCCTGGATCCAGCTTGTCCAGGGCCCTGTGCAGAGCCCTCCCACCCTCCAGCAGATCCACACTCATATCCAGTTTAGTGTCATCTGCAAAGATGTCCTTGGTTCCATGGGGCCCCTCAGTGTCACAGTGGCCTTTTTGCTTACTCCAGGCCCTGCACTGTCACACTGGCCTCCTTGGTTCCATGAGACCATGTTGCAGAGTGGCAATGGTCTCCTTGGTTTATTGGGGGACCCCAAATGTGATGATGGACTCCTTGGTTTTTATGGGACTTCACAGTATCCTAATGTTCTTTTCTGGTGTTGAGGCCCCATTTCACAGTGGCTCCTTGGTTCCATGGGGCTTTACAGTGTCACAATGGCCCCCACGGTTACATGGAAGTCCCCACACTGTCACCATGGTCTCCCATAGTTCCACAAGTCCCCTCAGTGTCACAATGGACTCCTTGTTTCCACGAGGCCACAGTGTCACAACATTCTTCCAGATTCCTTGAGGCCCCATCGTGTCACAGTGGCTCCTTGGTTCCACTGGGCCCTGGAGTCTCCCAATGGTCTCCTTGGTTTTGCAGTGCCAAAGTGGGTGAAACCCCCTTGGTTACACAAGGCCCTGCAGTGTCACCATAGCCTCTGTGGTTCCCATGAGGACCCAGAGTGTCACAATGCACTCCCTGGTTCCATTTGACCCCACACCACCAAAATGGACCCCTGGTTCTGTGGGACTGCATGGTTCAACCATAAAGACTGGTTCAATAAAACCTGCAATGGGAATGGAGATGGAGTGTGTCTAGCTAAAGAATGACATAATTCTCTTGGTGGTTAAAGACCTTTGTTAATTGTCATCAAGTGTTTGTTTGGATGCCTTAGAAATCTTAAAAAACCCAGACCATGGCCATCTTTGTGCCACTGGAGAACAGTGATACCCAACACAGGCTCCCCATGAAGCCCATGGAGAGAAAACCCTCAGGATTTCTGTGAAGGGCCTTCTTCTGTGACTCAGTGTGGGAAGGAGGTGCCTTTAAGGAACCTAAAAGTCTTCTCCTGGGGACACTTGTAGGGCAAATCCTTGTGGAATCAAGCTTGGTGTCATCTGCAGACAAAGTGGCTGAAGGGACTCATTAAAGCAGATAATTGAAGATCATCAGTGAAGCCTCTCCCAGTCTGGATCCTCTGGGCCTTCAGATCAGATCCTGGGGATGAGCCCCAGTGCCTTGACACCTGCCTGCACTCATTAAAGGCCACCTGGAGTCCAGCCTTGCAGAAAACTGGACCACTCCAGCAAGGAGTCCCTGAAAACCTGCCGTCACTGCAGGGGTTTCAGAATGCTGTCAGGGCCCTGTGTCAAAGGCTTTGCTGGGATCCTGGGGCACACAGATCATTGACAGGGATGGGAAGGGGCCCAAAATGGCTCACCCATGAGCTTCTGTTGGGGGCTTGGTCAGGCTGGACCTGCCACCCCTCAGGACAAAGGTGGGAGGAAGCTTGGCCCTTGGTGGGTGCCCCCCAGGCAGGAAGGGATGGAGTTCCATAACCTGCATCCCTGCAGTTCAGCTCTGCCTGGGGCTGGACACTTCCCCAGATCCTCCCTCCGTGGGACCCATTAATGGCCAACTAGACCTCCAAAGCTCTGGAGACCTTCTCTGCTCACCAGGACTGATGGTCCCAGGGCATCTTCCTCATCCCAGCCCCCATCCCCTCCATCCAGCCCAGGTTCCATACACACCTGTGAGCAATCCTTATTTGGGAAAAAAAAAAAAAAAACAAGGTGTTCCTCCCTTGGGTTGGGGGTTCTGCCAAATCCTGTGCCCAAGTCATGTGGTGTCCATGAAAAACCTGTCTGAGGACAAATAAAAAAAAAAGCCAAAATTTCCAGTCTCATCCTCTGGGTTCCTGATAGTTCAGGCCTCAGGGCTGCTGGGGATCCCTAAGGGTCCTGGGATCCCTCCAGGGTCCCGCTTAGGGATGCTGGGGGTCTGGGGTCCCTCTCCAACCTCACCCCAGACCAGCCACTTGGAGATCTCCTCACACCGCCCTGTCCTGGTTTAGGCAAATTTGGGAGAAAATCTCAAAAAATAGTTTCTAGAGTAGATTCAAGCAAGCAGCCCCTCCCAACTGGATGAAACTATTTCCTGGAAAGGGGGAAAAGAAAGATTATTTCCAATACGCAAGCATTCATCAGCACAAAAAGCGAACAATATTAAACAATAAAACGTTCACCACTCCAAAAACAGATGGTGACAATGACTGACAGGTAGCAGGTGGAGACAAACCAGGAGGAGAACGTGGGAGACGAGGTCCCAAACTGGATTCTTAACCTATAAAAAATAGCAACTAAATGGGGTCTGAACAGGTCTCCCGAACACACTCAATGGGAGTTTAGGGGATTCGTCAGTGTAGGGTCATAGGAAAGATCTATTGACCAGAATGGGGGTAAGTTGGGAAAACCCTGGGGGGTTTTGGGGAATCCTCTGGGGAAGAGGTGCCCTGGGATCTTTTGGGGGGCTGGACAGGTTTGGGAAGGATGGGGGTTTGGAGGTAGGAAACAAGATCAAGGGGGATCTGGGGATATAAAGGGAGTTCCTAAGTAAGCTCTTTTTGTCTATAGAATTTTGTTAACTTTGAAATGAATTAATATTAAACAAAAGTGAAAATATGGATTGACAACAACAAGGATCAAAATCCCTGCACAATTTTATATAGAACCAAAGAAGATTTGGAACATCCTTCCCATGAAACCATATAGATTTACCGGGTAAAGTTAGAAGATTTAGTAGAACTACGTTTTATCTGAAGTAGATATACTGTTTATAGATGGTTGGAAGTCACCGGGTAGGAGATGGTAAAGCGGTATCAGGGGTATGCTATTGTAAATGGACATACGATGACAGTCATAGAAAAAGCTTCCCCAAAAGTTGGTCTTCACAATGCTGTGAACTATATGCATTATTAAAAGGGCTAAAAATGAAGCGATCAAAGGGTGGTTCCATTCACTGACTCTAAATATGCCTATGGGGTAGTACATACTTTTGGGAAGATCTAGGCAGAGACAGGATTTGTCAACTCAAAGGGAAAAAACCTAATTCATGAAGGCCTCATAAAAGCAGTGTTAGAAGCCTTGAAAGGACCAAAAAAATTGCAGTGGTACATATAGAAGGGACATCAAAAGGCAATACTAGAGAAATAAAAAGGAACAACTTGGCAGGCGTAACTGCAAAAGGCTGCTCTAGAAGATTCTGAAAAGATCTTCAGGTTAAATGAAGTAGGAGATGGGAATGGGGAAGATCAAAGAAAGGAGGAGATCTCTATATTTAATGAAAAAGAACAAAGAAATTACTAAAACATGGTGCAGTCAAAACAGAAAGGAGGGAATGGAGGATGCCAGATGGTAGACAGAGTATTAAAAACAAGGCATTAACCAGAAGATATTAGAGGACCCTACATGCCTCAACCCATTGGGGTATCAAAAGCTTTACAATATCCACTTTATCAAGAACTTATGTGTGTGTATCAGGGTGTGGGAAATTGTCAAGATAATAGCTCAAGAATGCATGGTATGTCAGAAGATTAATAGAAAAGTAATGAAAAATTCCTCAAGGTAGAAGGTAGAAAAGGCCATTTCAATGTGTGCAGATAGACTTTAGAAATTACCACAAGTACAGAGATATAAGTATTTACTGGTGATAACAGATCATCTAACTCATTGGGTGGAGGCATGCCCAAGCACAAATGAGACTGTAAAGTAAAATCTTATTAGAACAAATCATGCCCCGATGGAATGAATAATACTGTTGACTCTGATAGAGGTCCTCATTTACAAGATATTACAACAAATAACAGGGCCTTAAAATATCATCTGGAGATTTCATGCCCATGGAGACCTCTCAGGTTCTGGAAGAGTAGAGAAATGAACCAGACTCTTGAGATAACTCTCACAAAATTAACAGAAGAAACAAAAATGAATTGGTTAAGATGTCTCCCTTTGGCATTATTGAGAATAAGGACTAAACCAAGGGCAGATATAGGGATTTCTCATATGAAGATGATGTTTGGCTTACCTTTCTTAATTACTCCAGGTAATATGGGGAATGTATGAAGAAGGAGAATTAGGCATGAGAAAATATAAAGACCATAACTTACACTTTAGAGGAGTTTAAGAACAAGGGATACCTTCCTCAAACTATTCCTATTGATTTTAAAATCCACAAATTCCAGCCTGGTGGCTGGGTGTTAATTAAGACCTGGAAAGAACAACCACTAACTCCAAAATAGGAAGGTCCATTTTCAAGTTTTCTCTCATCACAGAAACAGCCATTAGGGCCCTTAAGAACAAGGATGGACACATGTCACCAGAGTAAAAGGGCCGGTTTCTGCTCCTGAGAGATGATCTCCCACTGCAGATAAGTTAAAAGAAGACATCAGGAACACCATAAGAACCACATATGCTATAAGTTATAAAAAAGAACTCTGCTAGATTTTTATAAAGATATTTAATTGAAAAGTTTTAACATTCTTTAACTTAAAGAAATGGTATTTATATATGAGAGTGAATTATATGAATTATCAAAAACATGTTTTAATCTCTGGTATTCCCTGTTACAGATCTTGTGATTCTGAGAAGCAATAGAGCATTCTCCCACACACCTTAGCAATCTGGCCCTAAAAAAGAAAAAGAAAGAACCGGGTTGATACAAAAGGGAGTAGACTCCTGCAACAGTAAAATGGTAAGAACAAGCACAGTAGTAAGAAAAGAAGGGGGCAAGACCGGATCAGGATATACTCTCAAAAAAAAAAAAAAGTCACTGATCCTCTGTAGGGAGGGAGACATGAGCAGGAGGCAGCCTGTACTGGACTGATTCTGTGATCCTCCCTACTTATCAGCATCAATAAGGAGGAGATACAACTATTAATGAAAAATGCTATCATCCTCTGTATGCAGGAGAGTCTCGGACTGCCGTCTTCAAGAACACACTCGAATCAAACCCAAATTATATCAACTTTTATTGTTAACCACCTGTATGGAGGATGGCAAGTGCATTGGTTATTCAAAAATATGAGGTTAAGCAAGCTATTGGGGGAATGCCCTATGAAAAGAAAAATGGATCTGTTCAGAAAGGAAAAATGTTAAGAGCAGTTCAAAGACTAGTTAAGAAACTAATTAAATAACTGTCAAGAGACTGTTAAGAGAGGTTGATGTGGGCTAAGCAATCAAAGTTTAAGAGAGGAGTTGTTATAGGTAAAAGTTAAGTTAAATTAGGGTAGAGTTTCATTATATTGTATTAATTATGTTATATTAATTGTATTATGTTAAAGGGGGGGGCTATTAGAATATGGTAGGAGAAGGGTCCAGGGATTGGTGGAACAGTGGTCTGACGGGGCAAGGCAAGGTCGAAGAAGGATTGACGCAAGATCTGACCAATCATTCGACGCCTGCAGAAACGATTGTCCAGAATGAACGACGGTAAAGACCAATGAGAAGCTGGAAAATGGACCAATCATCAGGCAGATCCAAAATGCACCAATCCTGGACTAAAAGGGGGGCCATAAATGGGGCAGTTCGGTTGGGTCAGGGTTGTTCGGATGCCAGTTTTTTGGGATTTTTGTTTTTGGGAAGAACCCAGTGCTCATGGGGTTAGGCACTGTTTGCTGGTTTTGGTTTGGCATGGGAAAAGGGCTTGTCCTGGGGCACTCCGTTCTTTGTAGTTATTTTAATAAACGAGAACCTCTTTCTGAGAGGGTTTGGCCTCGTTCAAATTCATAACACTCTCCCTGACCACTGCTGGCAGGAGACTCCATCAGCACCAGAGCTACATCCTCCCAGAAATAACACAGACTGAGGAAAACCCTTTGCTGCAAGAGTGGGCTGGTTGAACAAGATATGATTTCTCTCAGAGGCCCTCTTCCAGCAGTTCAGCCACAGGAAGACCAAATTTCCAAGAATTCTGCTTGCGCCAAGAGGTTGGATGTAGAAACTAGAGGATCTTTAACCTTCCCACCCAAACCATTCTATTACTGTGAGATTCTGTGAATCCAAGCATGGCAGGTGTTGTACTGTGGGGAGAAGGTGATCCCAGCTGGGGAAGGATATTATTGTGCACTTTCTAACGCAAGGACAGCTCAGGGGTTGCTGAACCATCAACCTTGAGATGGAAGAAGGCTGCCCAGTCCCCAGCACTGTGAAGAGCTGGCATCACCCTTCCTGAATCAAGTCAGGATCTCTGCACTGAGGGA
>JALJVW010000236.1:23340-35894 GCA_024865655.1 Emberiza elegans | reverse complement strand
AGTTAGTAGTTATGTGCCAAATCACATAAATTATGATTCTTTTGGTTTAACCTTCAATTATCCTGTAGCAATTCTACAAGAACTTAACTATTGCACCTCAAACAAATTAGGTTCAGCATTCTACAGACTGAGGCTTGAAGGCATATTGTGAACTGGATTCTGGTTCTGTGAATATTAATAGACTAGAATGATAAATGACCTCAGGCCAGAGGGGGCATCCTTGTGACCATGCGGTCAGCATTCTGTTAGGAGCTGTTGCCATGATTCAGAGCTCTGTGACCTTGGAATTAAACTCTGGATTACAACTCTCCTCAGAATCCACTCTTTTCTTTTCTCTTCATCTTGCCTAAGGACTCTCACCAGAGGTAAAGAATTGAGTTCCTACAAGCCCGGGCATATCTAGTGCCAATCTGCCATTTCCAGCCAGCCAGAAGTAGCTCTGTGGTGCAGAACCACAGCTGCTGCTCCTGGCCAAGAAGCAGGGGCCAGACGAGCCCAGGCATAATTCCATCCGCTCATATTGGAATTATATTCTATATGCCATGAGTACAGCAACACTCCTCAGTCAGCTTTCCCATCAGTGAGCCCAGCTGCAGAAATTGCACTGCTACACAGAGATACTATCAGGATATTATGGCCTTTAAAAGCACAGCTGACAAACACTCTCCTGCTCCATTCTCCTCTCATTGGCATAATGAATGAGGAATAAACAGGCATATGCCAGAGGACTGGTATTAAATTTAAAAACAAAAACTCACCATTCTCTGCCCCCTAAAAAGCAGACAAACAAAAACATAAACTAAGACATCAGTTACAAATAAGTTGGTAAAAACACTCACATGAAAGCAGGCAATGGAAATACAGAACCACAACAACTCACTTGAGGTCAAAGTAAAACTCACCATTTCTGGTCACTCCAGAAGTCTCCATCATGCCACAAATAAATATTTTAGATATAAATGCTTGTGGAAGGTTCCCAAAATTTAGCTCACGTTAATATGCCTTTTGTTTGATGCTTGCCCTGTTGAGAGACTAAAGTCTTCTTAGAATAACTGTGATGTTATCTTTTTTTAATCCCTATTGAGAGTAAAGCAGCTAATACATGTAAACAGAACTAAATATATACTCATTCTTATTATAAATTGATATGGAGTCTGAGTGCAAAGGAAAACAAACTATATACCCTCAACAAATAGATACTTAGTTAATTCCTACCAACTCCCAGAGCTCTGTGTAAGGCCAAACAATACAAAGTCAGTGGATTCCTTGCATTTCCCCCACATAAAAAGGGAGAATGAGATACCTACTGCATCATAATATCCCATCTTCTTTAGAAAGTGATGATAAAAATACAGAAATCTGCATCCTGGGAGGAGGGGACGGGGGGAGGGGAAGGAACAGGTGAGCCACCAACCAGATGGGAGGAGGGAAAGGCTCAAGGGATAAAGACACTTGACTTCACCAATGACTTCAGGCCAGAGGGGACATCCTTTGAATTTGACCAGCCACACAAAGCCCTTGTTGGAATGTGGAGTTTGACAGACAGGACTTGGCAAGGGGACAAGGGGGAGGGGGGAAGGGGAGGTTGGCACACCTGGGGGGTTGGGGTAAGTGAAACAGGAAATGACATTGCACACTGCAACATCTCCCCCTAGTTTTGTTTAAAAAGAAGAGGGCTGGGTTTATGGTGCAGAATGCTGGCCAAACCATGGTAGGTAAATCAATTCCTCCTCTACAGGAGGGTCAGTGTTTTCCACTGAGGCTTCCATGTCATCTATTTGAGCACTAAGAGCTTCTAAATGGTAAACTTCGGGAGGGGGAGATGAGCTTGAAATCAACTTCAGAACCATGCGTTTGATTAGTCTAAAAGCAATGCTAACAACTACAATAACAAAACCTAAAATAAACAATATTAAAAACACAGTTTTCAGAACAGATCCAGTATTTGCATAGTATTTTGGCCCGATTTTAATTGAATTGGAATGTGAGTGCACTTAAAGTCACATCCTGCTAGCTCCCTGATCCGGGTCCTTTCTTTCCAGATCAGTTCTGCTACCAGCTCCTGAGGCTTTGTCAATCTCTTGGACCTTTTGTGACTGAGGAAAACCCATTCTATGATCAAGAGAGGGTCCCTCTGGTCCTGGCCCTTTTTAGGTGTATCCTTTGCCTTAGGTGTTTGTTTTTCTTCCCACTGAAAAATGATTCCATGAAGGTGTGGCAACTTACCTAAGATGATAAATTTGAATGGCAGGTCAGGCCGACATCGGTGGGCCTCTCTTGTGGACATTGCAATCTGAACCTTTTCTACAGCGTTCCGTGCCTCTGGGGTCATAGACGTAGGAGCACCCGGGTCCTCTCCCCCCTTCAATAAATCGAAAAGAGGGGCAAGGTATTCATTCATCAGACCTAGCCATGGCCTTACCCGGTTTAAAGACCCACACAACTTGTGGACATCCGCAAGGGTCTTGATCTTTGGATTGATTTCTAGTTTTTGAGGAACAATGGTCCTATTTCCAATTTCTAAGCCTAAATATTTCCAAGGTGGCATCTTTTGAATTTTCTCTTTCTGGAGCTCGAACCCTGCAACAATCAATGCATGGATCATTAGGTCAAGCGCATGTGTGAGTAAATCATCATTGGGGGCACACACAAGGATATCATCCATATAATGATATATGATGGCTTTTTCTGCAGCTGCACACACTGGGTAAAGCAGGGAAGAGACATACCGCTGGCAGATAGCTGGCAAGACCTTTAGTCCCTGAGGAAGAACTGTCCAATGGTACATTTTCATAGGGGCTTCCATGTTGATGGTGGGCACCGAGAATGCGAAACATGGGGCATCATCAGGGTGCAGGGGAATATGGAAAAACCAATCTTTTATATCAATAACAGCTAATTTCCAATCTTGGGGAAGCATAGCTGGGGATGGCATATGAGCCTGGGGAGAGCCCATATCTTCAATTACATTATTAATTTTTCAGAGGTCGTGGACGAGCCACGATCTTTTTGTCAGCCTTCTGGATGACAAACACTGGAGAATTCCACGGGGACGTGGTCTCCACAATATGACCCTTTTTTAGTTGTTCTTCCACTAGCTCTTCAAGAGCCTTTATTTTTTGTTTACTGAGCAGCCATTGTTTTACCTCAACTGGTTTGTCTGTTTGCCACTTCAGTTTTTGGGCGGGGTGCTGTTCAATGACCGCTGTACAAAAATGCTGTGGAGAGTCTGGAATATGAATAGTCACACCCCACTGGGCCATTTAATCTCTCCCTAACAAAGGTTCCGAATAACCTAACACGAATGGACGGATATTTGCCAATTGTCTGTTTGGTCCCTCGATTTGGATGATGCTTTTGGATTGTCTTGCCAATTGCAGACCTCCTACACTTCGAATGTGACCAGCAACGTCTTGCAAAGGCCAATGTGCTGGCCAGTGTTGTACTGGAATCACTGTGCAGTCTGCACCCGTGTCTACAAGCATCTCAATGCGTTTTGACTCCCCACCCCAACTGACATTACACCATACTGTGGGTTTGTCTTTCCCAATAACTTGGACCCGGGCGACTGTGGGCCCTCACTTTTCAGTGCTTTCAGATAAAAACGGCAGAGGGATAGCTTGTGCAACAATTTGTCCTTTGGGAAGAAACAGAGGTGGGTGGAAACAGTGCAGCCCAAGAACAAATTGCCTGGAGCAATTTTGATCTCTTGTGGTGTGTGTTTGATGTCCCCAATGACGATGTACTTACAACAAATCCAGGTCCAAGTGCCTTTCTGTTCTGGATTGACAGACACAAAATGCCAGTCAGTGTTTTTCAGGTGGAGTGATTCTGTCAGCTGCAGCCTGTAAGGCTTATTGACAGAAGACGTGGTTAACACAGGTTCACCTAAATCATAGCAAAGGTTATTTTGTTTCACTTGCAACAATGGACCAGCAGACGTGGTCTTCGAAGCATCTGCTTCACTTACAGAAATATTAACATTACCGCATGCTTGGTTTATTTTGCTCCCCTTATTCCCTTGGCCTGCTTTTTTTGTGTCTCCACGCCTGGCAGGCCGGCGTCCCCCTTTCAGTTTTTTTGTTGTTGTTGACCCCCTGGGAGCGCTTGTAATTCTCCTCCCATGCCATTTCTAAACTCATCAAATTGCTTTTTCAGGGAGCACCAGCTACTCCAATGCCCAAGGTTATTGCAAAGCAGGCATGGCTTTGTGGGATCAACCATAGCTGGTCTTTGCTGCTGCCCAGGGTGCTGCTGTGCTGAGGGAATGGGCGCAGGGCTGGCAGTGGCGACACGCTGAAGAAGTCTTGGCAGCAGCCTTGGTCTGGTGTCTTCCGCAACACTCATCAAAGGCACTTTCCTGTTACAGACTAGAAGCATATCTTTTAGTGTAGGGGGTGGGTCGAGAGGAAGACTTAAAATTGCTGCACGACACTGTTCATTTGCATTTGTAAATGCCATTTCCTCTAAAACCTCTTCCCTTGCATTCTCTTTTTAAACTTGTATTTCAATAGCTCGAGTTAACCTTTCTACAAATTCAAGAAAGGCTCTGATGGTAGCTGCTTGATCTTACTATAAGGTTCAAAAGGCACCTCAGGTTGGAGGAAAAAGAATGCTTTTTCAGCTGCTTCCTTGACTTTCTCAAGTGTTTCTACAGGAATTATGGTAGCTTGGATTGAGGGTAAAGACCATTGGCCCTCACCAGAGAGATGCTCAATGGTAATTGGCAAGCCATTGGTATCTTTCGCTGTGTTTGGATCAGCAAGCAAGCCTGGGAGAGCGTCTTTTAACAATTGCTTCCATGCTAATTCCCATAATTTGAATTCTATAGAAGTCATAAGACACAAGAAAAGCTGTTTTAAATCATGTAGGACTACTACAGTCCTACTCAAGTCAGAATTTAAAAGGCCACGGAAATATGGACTGTGTGGTCCATATTCTTTGTGGGATTTACAGATCTCTTTAATCAATTGTCGTCCAAAAGAGCTGCAATTAGCAGTTGGGCCCGCTCCTCCCTGTGCCGCAGGCTGGTAAGTAACAGGAGCAAATGACAAAGGGGGACCCTGTATTGGGTCTGCAGCTTCCTGCCCTGTATCACTTGAACTGGAAACAATGGGATCACAGACACAGCTGTGGGGAGAAGCAGTGGGCATGCCCCCACCATGGAAACCTGGGGAGGGGGCGGGAACACAATGGGCAAAGGGGGTGGGGACAGGGAGCTGGCAAGGGGTGGGAATACTGTGGGAACAAGGGGTGGGGTGAGGGGGTTGGCAAGCGGCGGGGATACCGTGGGAACAAGGGGCGGGGTCAGGGGACAGGCAGGGGGCGAGGACACCTGGTGACATCACGTTCACAGACGCCCCCTGGGAGGAGTAGAGGGGTGGAGCTGAGGGTACAGCAGGTAAAGGTGGGGGAGGGATCATGAGAAGCAGGAAGGGAGGGGGATGGGGATGAAATTTTGGGATACTTAGGGGGATCTTGGGAAGAAGAAGACCAGGTTTGGGAAGATGCCATGTGGCATCGTCCATCTTGTGTGGTCCCTAAAGACTGGGGGCCCTTTTGGGGATCACTGCTCTCTGAAAAACAAACACGTGCTCTGGGTTTCAGAGCAAGGGACACAGGGTTTTGGGTTTTCCACGCTGTCTGGCCAGGACTTTGTGGACAAGGGAACTCAGGCATTTTAAAGGGATCAGGGAGTTGACTTCCCAGGGAATTAGCAGAGAGAGCTCTCTTTAAAACACGAAGTTTTGGGGTATAACTGGGCTTAAGCTTATAACGTGACCATTTCCACACCACAGGGCTGCACAGCCTAAAAATGCAGAGGTGAAAAGGAACAGATCTCATGGCAGAGACTGTTTTTTGAGCTTCTACCCCTAAAAAGGAGCAGAAATACTCACCGAAATCAAAGCTGTAGCTGGCCAGGTCAGGCAGGCTGTCTCTTCACCTGAATAGGACCCCACGGACTGGAGGGGCTCGCCTATTCTCCCCTGAAAAATCGCTCACCAGAAAGGAGCAGCACTTTTCAGAGGTGCTGAACTGTCCACGAAACTTCTTGTGGGGTTAAAATCCCAAAGCCTCTGCTGAGAGCAATGCGGCCAAAGCTCTTCAGCTGGATGCTCAGCTGCCTAAAGTCTTTTCCGAGGTACTGAGGTTTCTTCTGGGGCTGCAGATCCAATTTTGCCAGTCCAGGCACTCAGAGACCCCATAAAACCAAGGAATATAATTCAATATGGGGCCCCATGAGACGTGCCCAGGCCATTGTTGGCCCTGCTTGGTCCAGGAACAGCAGCTGTCATTCTGCACCACAGAGCCTGGTTCAAAGGCTGGCTGTGAACTGAGGGCCCCAAGGCACTACATATGCAGATGACACTAAACTGGAACTCAGTTCTTTACCTCTGGTGAGAGTCCTTAAGCGAGGGCCCTGAAGAGAAGAGAGGATGAGGAGAGTTAAATACAGAGTTTAATTCAAGGTCACAGAGCTCTGAATCATGGCAAACAACTTTGCAGAATCCAGACCGGACAGAGTCTCAAGGTCAGGCAGAAAACCCTGGGGACAGGGGGACAGGAAGGTTGGACATAGCCACCAGCAGATGGGAGGAGGGAAGGCTCAAGGGATAATGACACTTGACCTCACCAATGACTTCAGGCCCAGAGGGACATCCTTTGATTTGACCAACCAACGATGCCCTTGTTGGGAATGTGGAGTTTGACAGACAGGACTTGGCAAGGGGACAAGGGGGAGGGGGGAAGGGGAGGTTGGCACACCTGGGGGGTTGGGGTAGGTGAAACAGGAAATGACATTGCACACTGCAACAATGGAACTGTGTGTGCGGGGAATGAAGCAGCGAGAAAGCAAATGATCCAGCTCAAACAGCATTATTGCCAGCAAGTATGGGCTGCATCTCATGCATCCCGGCCAGAGCACTGCACATGCGGCAAAGCGCCTCTGTCACGAGTGGTGTCAGCACTCAGCAGTGGCTCTTCCCCTGCCATAGCAGCGTCACCAGCACAGGCTCTGGCCTCCAGCTGGGCTGTGTGATTAGCAGGAGCCAAGTGTTATGTTTGCCCAATTATCTCTTCATAAAAACACTCCAAACAATATTTGAGATAGCAGCAATTTTAATTAAATAATTTAGAAAATATATAAAGAAGGGATAATTTGGTTCTAACAATAGGGAGACCAAAGGATAACCGAGGGAGGCAGGTGGAGGGGCTTTGGACTCGTCCCTGCCCTCCGGGGAACTCAGACAGCCCTGAAGATTCTCCCACTATATGGCCTCATTAATACCATATTCTCTTAGTTCTGCTGGACCACATGGTCCCATCTCTGCCCTCATTAATCAGCAATGTGGGAGTTAACCCAGCTGTAACTCTGAGTCAGCCAGATTTTACCCCAAAAGAAATTGGCCCTGAGTTTCAAGCCCTGGGAATCATTTGTTTAACTTTTGGGTGAGTGAGTTTGAGAGTTCCCAATGAGCCTTTTAGTGTTGCTGTGTTAACTTGTCCAAGTTCTACTCCCCTTTGGTTACCTTGTTTCTGTATGATTATTGTTCTAGAGTCATTTTACCCCCAAGTGTACATTCAGTTGCTTCCCTTTGTCTCGTGTCTTTGGATCCTGCCCCTCATACTATTCTCAACTTCTCCATGTTTATTGTTTTTCACCCTGTTTTTAAAGTTCTTTTTAAACAACTCCACTGATCCTGCTCCTTTTCATTTTTGCCACCCTTGCCCTGAAGTCAGGGAACCAGAGAGGTTTGTCACAGGCACCCTCATTGTGACATTTGGTGCCTGAACAGGAACCACGGCATTCAGGGCTCCCTGTGTCAGTGACATCAGCTGGGGTTAGCTGATGGATAGGCCAGTGCTCCCCGGGATTCTGGATTGTGATGGGCCTGGCGGATTCATCGTTGCTTTGAGGGACCTTGACCAGGATCGGCAGAAACAACGATGGTTTCACCTGCATAGGATTGCAGGTGGATATGGGGAAACACAAGATATTTATTGCCCATTTTGCCACAGTATTTTTACAATATGCACCCATGTCCCATAATTGATTTGGGGTGTTCCGGTGGCTATTCCCCATAAGCAGAGAAAGAGAAAAGTTGGCAGCCAGATGTCCAAAGTAGAAAGGAGCATATATGGATGATTTAATTCTCACTGATCATGACATAATATTTTCAAAGAACAAATTAAAATAAATCATGAGGTGGATCATTAAAATTTTCCAGACGCCTCTGCTGACGAAATCCATACTACTGTATTTTGGGACTCAGTGGGACTTAAATTGTACAATGTTTCCATCAAAAGGGGCCACATTGCACCCCGCATGCTCCCCATCTTCCACACTATCCTTGAGACCCTTCACCAGCAAGCAGTGTCTTGAAATCTTGATCCATTGGTCACTCCTAACTCGGGACCTCCTCTCAAACCTGCCTTTCTCAGACCTTCCACAATGGTCCAAGATGGCAGTGGCCATGCTGTCTTGGAGCATCATGCCCTGGAGAGTTAAGATGGAAGGAGCCCGAATGTGGCTTGGGAGCCCGACCATCCTCCATCCATCTTGGCTCCTCCACTTCCTGCTACCACAACCTTCTCTTCTGCCCTGAATGAACCTCCAGACTCCACCCCCACAACTGCGGCTCATGCCCCACTGTCGATCATTCCACCTTCACCCTAAATCATGCCTCAGAACAGAGCCCCTGAAGTCCACCATCCTAAATCAAGGACCTTCCTCCCCAACACCTGACAAATGGCAAGTGTTGCCTCACCCTCTGGCCATGCCATAACCCCATGGTCAAAGTTACTAAGACCAACTGTCACACTATTTCTAATCCAAATATTTCTGTCCAAGTTATTCTTCCTCCCCAGAAGACAGTTTAGATTCTCCTAGTTCCCTTGTCCTCCCCCAATAGAGATCCCTGGGAAAGGATTCAAGGATGCAGATTATGAAACGAGACTGGCAAAAATTTTCCTCAAACTCCTCGTTGGTTGTTGTTGCATATGTTATGAAAGAAAAAGATGGAGGAAAATTCAGGTATCATCCATTGGTTTACAGGAAATCAAGGATCTGTGTAGGAGAAACTAGATCATAGGAATGATTTTGTACCTTGTTTTAATGGCTCCCCTTAAAGGGCCATGTTTAGCCAGGATGGCCTCTTAACCCCGTATGATTTAAAAGATATTATGACCATGTTGTTGTCAAACCTCCAATACACCCTGTAAGAAGGGGGATGGAAGTGTTTACTAAATCAATTAATAGAAGACTATGCTTAATGAATGAGGAGGGTTATGGAAAAGACAATCAACCATCTAGCTGGAGAAGGACAAAACAGCCTGTCCAGATGATCAAGCAGCAGGTTGAAAACCAGAGAAGGTATTGAATGATATCAAAGAGATGGCAAATTTTGTAAGTGAAAAATACATCCTATCAGATGGGGGGATGGGGAATGTAGGGCAAGGACTACACACTGGGTGCAGCTAGGCACAGGGCCTCTGGACAAGGAACCATCCTTGGAGAGACCCTGATCAGGGATAAGCAAACCAATGCTGTGTAATCCTCTACACTAAAGAGAACAGCAGACAAAGAGACCATCAGACTAGGAAACATTAAAAGTAGAACAGCGATAGAGTTTTTACATGAACTCTAAAAGCAATCTTCCTGTAGAACTGATGGACTAGAGGGAACCCAAGGAGAGCCAAGGGTGGATTGTCAGGTCTTGGAGATGGTCCTACATGAGCCCCTATTAATTTTTAGCTGAGCCCTGTTGTTGCATTGCCTTGAGAGGAGATTGCACAAACCTTTTCAGGAACAAAGTCAGAAAAAACACAAAGTGTCTCAAAAGCATGGAAACCCACTGAGGTCCATCCCAAAACAGGCTCTTTGTGGACTCCTTGGAGGAGAGAATTGAAGAGCCAGGATTGCAAAAAACCCTCTCAGAGATTCAGTGGGGAAAAAATTCTTAAAAATCCAAAAGTACCTTAAAGAAAAAAAACTTGACTATCTCAAGGCATTAATGAGCCCCACTGAGTGTCAGTACAAAGATCTCAAGGGACCCATTAAAGCAGATAATTAGGGCCATGATTGCACAAAACCTTCACAGAGTCTGTATCAAAAGGGAAACACCAAGTACCTTAAAATAACTGAAGTAGCTTGAAGCATTAATGAGCCCCACTGAGTGTTGTTACTGACAAAGCCTCTCCAGGGACTAATTACAGCAGATAATTGAGGCCATGATTGCACAAACCTCTCAGAGACTCCAAGGCAAAAAGCCAAACCCAAAGTCCTTTGAAAACCTGCAGTCCCTGCAGGGAGCATGAAGGAGCCCCCAGGGCCATTGCTGAGCAAGGCTCCCCAGGGACTCCTTCCAGCAGATCCTGAGGCCACTGGGATGTGGGCTAGGGGGGATGCTGAGGCAGGACAAGGCTGACAGTGCCCAGCCTGGCTGGGGCAGTGCCAGGAGGCCCCAGGGCCCTCAGGACAAGGTGTCTCCTCCCAGCCCTTGGTGGCACAGACCCCTGCTGTGCCCCAGGGGCACCAAGACTTTGGCTTCTCTTTGTCCCCACCTGTCATCACTGCCTGCAGTTCTCTGCTCTGCCTGGGGCCTGGGGACACTTTCTCAGTCGTGTCCCCTCAGTGGGACCCATTAAAAGTCCAAGAAACTTTGGAGTTGGATTCTGACTTGAGTTCTGGAGAGGTTTCTTCAGCCCCTCCTCTCAGGGACTGATGTTCAGGCCTGAGCACAAAGCCCCAGAGGCTCATTAAAGTCCTTGTGCTGTGTCTGTGCTGAGCTGGGCTGGGCTCCTGGCACAGAGGCAGCCCTGGTAACCAAGAAGAGCTTCAAAAGCACATTTCTCTTGATGAGCAGCTCTTCTGCCAGCCCAGCAGGGCTGGGGCACTGCCTGCAGCCAGCCCGGGCACAGCACAGAGGCACAGAGAGCTTCAATCAGTCAGGCTTGGAAGGTGCTGAGAAGTGCCTGGGGCAGAATCACTGCCAGCCCTTGGCACAGGAACCTCTGGCTGCAGGACAATGCAGCTGCAGCTCCTGGAGCCATCTCCAAAGCTGGAACATCCCAATGCCTACAGAGCCTGTGAGTACATTCTCTGATTGTCTCTTGTGCAGAGCAGCCAGGGTGCCCAGGCTGTCCTGCAGAGCAGGGGTCCTGCAGCCCAGGGCGCTGTGCTGGGGCAGGGACTCTGCTGCCTGCCAGGGACAGCTCAGCCAGCCCTGGCAGCTGCTCCCAGCACTGGGGACAAGATCTGGGTGGGAGGAGACAGCTGGTCAGGCTTGGAAGTGTTCTCCTTGTGTGAGGATGCTGCATTGTTCAGGACTGCTCCCAGCATGGCATTTAACTGCAGAACATTTCCAAGTAGATTATACAGGGAGCACAGCAAGGCAGGGGTTGTATAAAAAGGGAAATCCTGCTTTTTAATCTAACTGCTCTGAGGTTACCTGGATGGAAATTGCACATAGATTTTCATCTCTCAGTTCAGGTAAAAACAATTTCCTCTAAATCTGAATAAACCAGGCAGTGACAGAAATCAGCACAGGGCCCCTTAGAGGCAGCTTCAGTGTTGCTTTTCCAGCCTCCTCAGGGTTGCTCTGAGGTTGCCATCAGAGCCTGCAGAGCCAGAGCTGCCCCTGGGCAGTGCCTGAGCTGGGAGGGGTCTGCAGGGCAGAGCTGAGCCCCAGGGCTGGGCTGGGCACTGGCAGGGCCCAGCCCTGGGCACAGGGAAGCAGCTGCTGGCAGGGACAGCTCCAGGCAGCAGAGCCCTGGGCAGGCAGTGGGGGAAAGTGCCCCAGGCTGTGCTGGGATATTTAAAGTCCTTCCCAAACCCAACTATTCCATGATTACTTTTTTTACAGATCCCCATGCCAAGGCACTGCAAATGTCCAACAGCAGCTCCATCAGGCACTTCCTCCTGCTGGCATTGGCAGACACGCTGCAGCTGCAGCCCTGCACTTCTGCCTCTTGCTGGGCATCTCCCTGGCTGCCCTCCTGGGCAACGGCCCATCATCAGCGCCTCATAGCCTGCAGCCACCACCTGCACACGCCCATGTTCTTCTTCCTGCTCAACCTGGCCCCTCAGTGACCTGGGCTCCATCTGCACCACTGTCCCCAAAGCCATGCACAATTCCTCTGGGACACCAGGAACATCTCCCACACAGGATGCTGTACAGCTCTTTTTTTTGTTTTCCTTAAAGCAGAGTATTTCCTCCTGACCATCATGTGCTATGACCGCCACGTGTCCATCTGCAAACCACTGCACCACGGGACCCTCCTGGGCAGCAGAGCTGTGCCCACATCGCAGCAGCTGCCTGGGCCAGTGCCTTTCTCAATGCTTTCATGCACACAGCCAATACATTTTCCTGCCCCTGTGCCATGGCAATGCCCTGGGCCAGTTCTTCTGTGAAATCCCACAGATCCTCAAGCTCCTGCTCACATTCCAACCTCTCAGAGACTTGGTCTTTGTTATTAGTGCCTGTTTAGGACCTGGTTGTTTTGTTTTTCATTGTTTTTCCTGGTGCAGATATTCAGGCTGTGCTGAGGATCCT
>JALJVW010000236.1:0-18840 GCA_024865655.1 Emberiza elegans | reverse complement strand
GAGTATTTCATGGGGGCACTGGCATTTTGCCAGGCTCAAAACCATGACATTTTATATCCCTGTCGAACCCCTAGCATAAGATAAGTGATAAGATAAGGCTGTGAGATGAGGCCAAAAGGAATAAGAACAACGTATTTTGTCTTAGAAGTGTATATAGTTTAATAATGTTGGAAAGTGTGTTCTCAGAGGCGAAGGTGGGAATGTCCTGGTTTGAGGGGAAAGAATTCTGGGGGAGTGTCAGTCAATTGAAAATGTAGATTTGCGATTGACACCTGTTTGACCACTGAGAGTTGGATCGCCCCCTCTGAGAACACACAGGGGTTAAAGCAGAGTCTGCCCTGGGAAGCCCTCTTGGGACTTGGCATGGAGGAAGGACCTCTCCCTGCCCAGCTGTGGCTGGGCAGGGAGGGCAGCCATGTGGTAGGCCTGGGCCTGGACCGAATGGGGGTAGGCCTGGCCTGGTTGCCCAAAGGGTGGAAGGGTGGAGGAGAGAGACCGAGCTACTGGGCAGCCCCCCCTGGGAAGAGAGAGAGAGAAAAGAGAGAGACTGTGTCTCCTTGCTGTCTGGGACTGGGCCAGGCCTTGAAGTTCGCTGCCAGCCTGCCCACCTGTGGAGAGGAGGGGGTTGAACCAGAAGGAGTCCGCTGCTTGTGGGTTGTGAGCCATGGAGTTTAACCCTTTCTTGGACAATGAAAGCTTTTTTGCAGAGTACTGAGCCCTTCCGGGAGAGAAGATGAAGGGGGATTTAAGCAAGTTTTTAAAGGACTGAGCAGGGAGAGACTGAGAAGAACCTAAGGTGGAAGAGTGGGAGTGGCATTCTTTGCTGGACGCTTTTTGTAGAGCCATGGACTGTTCCTGAATACAGAGACTATTTTCAGGGGAGCCACCGGGTCCCAGAGTTAAAGAGGGCAGTGTGGGAGCCTCCCGGCCCAGGAGGTGAAATAATGGGGGGGACAGATGTCCCAAAATGGAGACTAGGTTTTGTTTTAGAGTGGGACGATGGAATCCTTAAAAGACAACCCTCAAAGTAGCTCTGGACCATGTTCAGTGGTGAGAGCACTGAATGGGGGAGGAAGGGGTCACGATCTCCAATCCGGGTGGGATATGTGACCAAAAGCCCAGGGCATACAAGAAGGACTCCTCCTCTTAAGGAATTCATGATTGAGTGTTTGTAAGGGTGGTTTTTGCTGGACTGAAAGATGTAATTGTATTGGGAATTTGGTGGGGGAGGAGGAGGAACTGTATTCTGTAGAGTTTCATTTTCCTTGAGATTGTCTTTCTTTTCTTTCCTATTGTAGTGTGTAGTTAATAAAGTTCTGCTTTCTATAGTTTTAAGTAGAGGACTGCTTTTGCTTATTCCTAGGCACATCTCACAGCAAGTACCAGGGAGAAAGTATTTTCATGGGGGCACTGCATTTTGCCAGGCTCAAACCATGACATGCCCCCAGATTTTATCCCAATTTATCCCAGGACATCCCAGTTGTCCCATGCATCCTGTCATTTTCCCAGTTGCTCCCATTCCTCCCAGTGCCCCATTGGGCCTAGAAGCTCCCAGTAACCCCAGTTGTCCATTTTTAGCCTGATCCCAGTTTCCCCAGAGCCCAGCATGTCCCAGTAGCCTCCAGTATCAATCCCAGTATGATTCCCAGTCACCCCAGCATGTCCAGTCATTCCCACTTCCTCCAAGTTGCTTAGCCATGTTCCAGGGTCATGCCCAGAGCTACTCCAAGTAAATCCCAGAATGATCCCAGTCACCCTCAGTGTGATCCCAGTCAGCCAGCTGCTCCAGTTGTTCCCAGTTGATCCCCAGCATGAGTTCCAGTTGTTCCCAGTTCCAGAATCCCAGTTGTCCCTAGAATAGTCCCAGTCCCTCCTCAGCATGGTCCCACTCACTCCTAGTTGTCCCCAGCATGGTCCCAGCTGTTCCCAGTGTGGTTCCAGTCCCCCCCGTATGGTTACAGATACTCCCAGTATATCCCAGTGTGCCCAGTAAGGTTCTGGTTACCTGCAAATGATCCCAGTCTTTCCCAGTTACTCCCAATTGCCTTCAGTGTGAACCCAGTTGCCCCAGTTGTCTCCTTAGTCCCCCTTGGAGTTGATCCCAGTTGCTCCCAATGTGCCACATTTTCCTCCCAGCATGGGCCCAGTAGCTCCCAGTAACCCCCAGTCAGGATCCATTGACACCTGCTGTAATCCCAGTGGCTCCCAGGATGATCCCAGTTGCACCCAGTCCCCCCCACTATGACCCCAGTCACTCCCAGATCCTCCCAGTATGATTCCATTTCTGCTCAGAGTGACTCCCTGTCACTGCCAGTGTGGGCCCAGTTGCTCCCAGTCACCTCCAGCATGGTTACAGTGACAGCCAGCACTATTTCCAGTCACTCCCAGTTTGGTTCCAGGATCCCAGTCATTCTCAGATACTCCCAGTACTATTCCAGTCACTCCCAGTGTGATCCCCACTTCCAGTATGATCCCAGTATGACCCCAGCATGGGCACAGCTGTTCCCATTATCATCCAGTGTGGTTCCATTTGCTCCCATTTACCCCCACTATGGTTTCAGTCTCTCCCAGTGTACCCCACTTACTCCCAGCATGTTCCCAGTTAGTCCCAGTTGTCCTCAGTTACCTAGCCTGATCCCATTTGCTCACAGCCACTCCCAGTCACCCTCAGTGCAGTCCCAGTTGCTCCAAGTGACCCAGTATGATCCCAGTTGCCCTCAGCACTGGGTTCCAGTTCCAGTTGCCCCCTGTTCCTCTTAGTGTGTGATCCCATTTGTTGAACCCAGTTGTCCCCAGTATTATCCCCATCACACCCCCTTGATGCCAGTCCCTCCCAATGTGATCCCAGTTCCCCCAGTATAGTCCCAGTCACTCCCCATATGATCCCAGTCCTCCCAGCATGGTCCCAGTCATGCCCAGTGCCCCCAGTGTAGACTCAATCACTTCCAGTATATCCCAGTTGCCCCCAGCATGGTCCCAGTTCTCCCCAGCATGGTCCCTGTTGTTCCCAGTGTGTTCCCAGTCACCCCAGTATGGTTACAGACACCCCAGTATATCCCAGGTGCCCTCAGCATGGAAGTGGTCATTCCCAGACACTCCCAGTGATCCCAGTAAGGTGTTACTTATCCCAGTATGATCCCAGTCATGCCCAGGATATCCCAGTTGCTTCCAGCATGCATCCAGTCATTCCCAGTTCCTCCAGTTTGCTTGCAGTATGATTCCAGTTTCTCTGTTACTCCCAGTAGCCCAAAGTGTGATCCCAGTTGCTCCTTTTCAACACCAATATGAGCCAAATAACCTCCAGTATGATCCTAGTCACATGCCAGCCTTCCCAGTATGGTCCCAGTATAATCCCAGTTATTTCCAATCACTCCCAGTATGGTCCCAGTTGCCTCCAGCTAGATCAACCCAGTCAGTCCCAGTATGATGCCATTTGCTCCCATCGTGCTCCCAGTTGCTTCCAGTCCCCCCCAGTATGGGGATGATGTGCATGGTGTGTTCCTAATCACTCTCAGACACTCCCAGTATTAGTCCAGTCCCTCTCAGTATGATCCAGAGATGACCCCAGTGCGCTCCCAGTCCCTGCCAGTATGAACCAGTTGTGCCCCACATGGTTCCAGTTGTTCCCTTTCACCCTCATTTTTGTTCCAGTCACTCCCAGTCTCTCCCAGTGTACCACAGTTCTCTCCAGCATATTCCAGGTCATTCCCAGTTCCTTCCAGCATGATCTCATTTGCTCCCAGCCACTCCCAGTCAGCCTCAGTGTAGTGGCACTCACTGCCAGTATGATCCCAGTCACCTCCAGCATGATCCCAGTTCATCCCTGTATCAGCCCAGTTGCTTCCAATCATGCCCAGCATGCACCAAGTGACTCCCAGCATGATCCCAGTTACTCCTAGCATGATCCCAGTTGCTCACAGCTGCTTCTGGTCACCCTTAGCATGATCCCACTCACTCCCAGTATATCCCATTTGTCCCCAACATGGTCTCAGTTGCCCCCTGCAGCCTCCCACTCACTTCCAGTGTGATCCCAGTATAATCCCAGTCTCTCTCAGTGTGATTACAGTCTCCCCCAGCATGGGCCCACCTGCTCCCTGTGTGATCCCAGTATGATCCCAGTACAGCCCAGTCCGTCCCAGTGATGCCACTCCTGGGATCCCCCAGCCCCCTCTGTGTTCCCCCTCCCGGATCTCCCAAGAGGAGCCCCAAGGGCTGGAAGTCCTCAGGCAGGGTCCCCAGCAAGGTCCAGTTTGGATGTGCAGCCACCAGTTTTCCCAGTTTGCCTCTCCTTTTGCCTGGGACAGGTTCCCCAGTGGGATCTCCTTCCCCCTTCCCTCTGGCACGGAGGCAAATCCCATCCTCTCCTTGTCATTCCTTCCCCAGGGAAGGAGCTGAGGATGGACACCAGGGAGGACAAATCCCTGTGGCAGAACCTCATGGAAGAGGCCGTTTTGAGCAGCTTCGTGGCGCAAGAATCCAACAGGGAGGAAAAGCCCAAGAGATCCCACAGGAAGAGGGGCTCCATACCGAGCCCATGGTGCTCTGAGGAGGAAAGACCCACCCTGGGCCAGGAAGATGGACAGAGCTTCAACCAGAGCTCAGAGCTGGTGGTCTCTGAGCAGCTTCATGATGAAGAGAAGCCCCACAAGTTTTTGCAGTGTGGGAAGAACTTCAGGCAGAGCAGCACCCTGATCAGCCACCAGATGATCCACACTGGGGAATGGGCCTACGAATGTGGGGAGTGTGGGAAGGGCTTCAGCTGCAGCTCCCACCTCATCACCCACCAGTGCATCCACACTGGGGAGAGGCCCTACGAGTGTTCCCAGTGTGGGAAGAGGTTTCAGAGCAGCTCCAGTCTCCTCCAGCACCAGTGCATCCACACTGGGGAGAGGGCCTCCACGACAGTGTGGGGAATGTGGGATGAGCTTTAGCCAGAGCTCCAACCTGATCTTCCACCAGAGGACCCACACCATGGAATGGCCCTATGAATGTGGAGAAATGGGAAGAGCTCAGGCAGAAGTCCCATTTGATCTGCCACCAGAGGACCCACACTGGGGAAAGGCCATACAAGTGTGGGGGAATGTGGAGATGACCTTCACTCGGAGGTCCCAACTGATCGTCCACCAAATGATCCACACTGGGGAGGGTTTCCCATGAGCGTCCTAAATGTAGGAAGAGGTTTCAGACCAGCTCCGATCTCTCCAGCACCAGTGGATTCACACTGAGAGAGGCCCTTCCGCTGCCCTGAGTGCGGGAAGAACTTTTAAGCACAACTCCACCCTCATCACCCACTATTGCATCCACACTGGGGAGCACCCTACGAGTGTCCCCAGTGTGGGAAGAGCTTCTCCAGCAGCTCTACCTTGATCAGACACCAATGGAGGAACCAGTAAGGGAAGTCCTGTGAGTGTCCCAACTGCAGGAAGAGCTTTGTGCACTGCTCCTGCTTCATCCCCCTTGGGAAGACCCATGTTGGTCAGAGCCCTGGTGATTCATGTTGGGAAGACACATGGCTGGTTATCCTTTTCATTTGGCCCTAATTTTCTTGTGAATTATCTTCTTTCCTTAAAACCACATGAAATAGGACTAAAAAGAATGAAATTGATCAGAGATGTTTTAAGTCCCACCATTTCACAGGTATTTCAGGGGGAATTTATGGTGTGGGGACATATTATGGAACATTGGTGGGTTCTTCTCTGGCTGAAGCTCTGTCCACCTTCCTGGCACAGGGTGGGTCTTTCCTCATCAGAGCAACCTTGGCTGGGTATGGAGCCCCTCACCCTGTGGGATCTCTTGGGCTTTTCCTCCCTGTTGGATTCTTTCAGGTAGTGTTCTCTATCTCTTTGCATTCCAAGAGCCAAGAGGGATCAATCTGTTGCCTCAAAATCACTCAGTCCCACTGAAAACAACTAAATCATACCCTAAAAAGGCTCAGTTGCACCTAAACATGCCTTGTTCCCACCTCAGAAAAATTCAGTCCATGCTGAAATGACTCAATTCCACAGCCTCCAAGGCGAGATGGGATTAGAAGGAGATGGGGAGAAGTGGGATCCAAATTTGAGGGTGTGGGATCAGGTTTGTGTGGGGCTGGGGACCTGGAATGTATTTTGATAGTAAATAAAACTTTCAGAATTATTGATTCATTTTCCATCAGCTCCAGTTCTGATTTCCGAGTGCCACCTTCTCAGATGATTGTGTTTGCGCCCTCCTTTCTCTCCTGCCTCTCTCTGCCTGCTCTGTTTCTCTCTCAGTGTCTCCCTTGACCCAGGGCAGCTCCCACCAAAGACCCTGCCCTGATTTAATTCCCAATCCATGAGCTACAACAACCATGGGGGAAGTTATGAAGGCTGGCAGTGAAATGTCACTGTAAGATCTTGCTCCACTTGGCCTTTGGCTCCTTCTTGAGAGCTTTGCCTTCCAGGGCAGGAACATCTTTTCCTGGCTGGGAACTGGAATTCCAGCCCCTGGCAGTGTGTGCCATGGATCCCAGAGGGGCATTCCCGAGGCTCCCAGGGTGCTGCTCCTGCCATGCCTCCCAAGGAGCTGTGCAGGGCCAGGGGACAAGGTCCAGCAGCTCTGTTGGTTCTGCAGTGCCACAATGGCCCCTGCTTCCATGACTTTCCCTACTGCCAACAGCGGTTCCTTGGTTCCCATGATGCCCTGCTGTGTCACCATGGATATTTGGTGCCATGAAGTTCTTCGGTGTCACAATGGCCTCCCTCGCTCCATGAGCTTCTATAGTGTCACAATGGCCTCCTTGGATGGGCAGTGTCACCATGGACCATTGGCTCCATGCAGCCTCACTGGGTCACCATGGACTCCTTGGTTCCATGAGGTTCTGGGGATGTCTCCATGGTCTCCTCGGATCCACAGTGTCAGAATGGACCGCTGGATCCACGTGGCCCCACTGTGTCACCATGGCCCCTTGGTTCCATGGGACCCCAGGGTCACAATTGACTCCTTGCTTCCACATCACCCCCTCAGTGCCAAAATGGCCCCTTCATTCCATGAGGAACACAAAAGTTTGTAGAAACATTGAGCAAATCCTGCTGAACACACCTGGGAACATCTGTTTGCATTCCAAAGAGAGGTTAAAGGTGAGGATGGCACCAGCAGCTTCCATCTGCAACAGAGATCCACGGAAAGGACAGGGACAGAGAATTCAGCTGCAAGACTCAGAGAATTCTGCTTCCAGAGATCATTTCTGCTCACACTGTCCCTTGTAGAAAGGTGACACCATTCCAGGCAGCCTGGACTGAGCAGGTGTTTCCTGAGTGGGGTTTGTTCTTCAGGAAACCTGCTCAGGCTTTTGCATTCTTTCCTTCCCAACAGGAAAATTTCTCCTGGGCCTGTGTGCAGGCAGAGCCCTGAGGAGAGCAGGTGGGACATGGTGCAATGGGCTGGGACATGGAGCTGCAGAGCTCAGGGGACAAGGTTCTGCTGCAGGGCACGGGGATGTCAGTGCCAGGTGGGCCATGTCAGACATGGTGAGGCTGGGGGTGAGGAGCAGCTTGTCCAAACATGGTCAGCCCTCAAGGGGCTCATTCTTCTCCATGCCCCGACCTCCTGGGGAGACATTCAGCATCAAGATCACCTGGGGAATGCTTCTATCAGCTCTTCTCTGAACTGGAAAATAAAAAAATATTCACTTGTTTAATAAAAATGTCATGAGGTGCACTTTGAAATCTTCCTCCTTAAGAGAACTCCAAACTGACTCCAATCAGCTGCACAAGCCCCAAATACTTGAAGACCACTGAGGGAAGACAAAGGGACCCCAAGGGCTTTCTGTATTTTATTGAGCCCTGCAATGGTTAAGGGGCTAAGTCCAGGATCCTCAGGCACTGAGAGAAGGCTGAGGAAGCTGCTCAAGGAGTCACAAGCAAAACCCCAAGTCCCTTGGAGCATCACTGGGCCCCACTGAGGGCAGGGAGTGCCAAAGGTTCCCCAGGGACTGCTGAGAGCAGATCCTTGAGGCCAGGATTGCAGGGAGCCAAAGGCTCTGAGCAGGGAACTGCAATGCTGAGCAAGGCCTGGGCTGGCTGGGGGAAGCAGAAAGGCCAAGCCCTGAGCCCAGCCTGGGACAGCAGGGCCTGTCCCTCACAGGTGGCTCGGGGCTGTTTGTGGGGCCCTGGGATGTGAGGGGCAGCAAGGACAAATGTCATAAACCTGTGTGACACTCCAGATCCTCATGGAACCAAGGGGCCAGTGGGACACTGTGGGGCCTCATGGGAACAAGAGGCCATTGTGAGCCTGCAGGTCTGGAACACCCCAGAACACTGAAATGCTGGGGGTAACCAAAGGTTCCTTGACTTGAGTTTGGTGCACAGGAGAAACATCAACCAGATATTCTCAACATTGGCAGATGAAAGAATATTTTTGGTAGGAAGGGACCCACAAGGATCATCAAGTCCAGCTCTTAAGTGAATGGCCCACACAGGGATTGACCCCACAGCCTCAGTGATACCAGCACCATGCTCGAACCAACTGAGCTAAGAGGTCAAAATGACACAAAACTTTACTGGCAAAATACAGACAATCAAGGAACTTTGGCAAAGGGTTTCATACAACATCCACTTCAACATGAAACTCTTATCAAAGCATTAACTTCATTTACTTGGCCCATTTAACCTAAAAACCTTTTCCCTTAAGATGTTAAGTTACCCAAAAATGTTCCAGGTAAGTAGGATTAGAAGGAGAAGAAATAGAGAACAACAGAAGGACAGAAGATGTATAGAAAGACACACACATGGGTAGCAACAGCTCGGGTTCCAGCATCACTAACAGAGAAAGCCCAAGAGAAGGCAGAACCCAGTCCATGGGCTGGCCCGGTGCTCCGGCTTTTAACCCCCTGGGCCTTCATGGGCCCACCCCTGAGGTGGGACTGCCAGTTGCCTGTCCAATCAGAGCTAGGGTAGGCACCAGTTGCTAGTGTGTGATTGATTGACAGCTGGGCCAATCAGAGTGGGGTTAGCACAGTGTCTGCTGTGTGATTGACAGCTCTGCCAGGCCAGAGCTGGGGGCGGGGCTCTGTCCCACCACAAACCAAGGCCTGACCCAGCCCTGGCCCCACACGGGCATTCCGAGCATCCCAAGGTGTCTCGGGACATCGATCTCATCCAGCCTCTGACAGCGACCACGGTGACACTGCAGAACCTCATGGAGCCATGGGCCAGTTGTGACAATGCAGGTCCAAGGACACCATGGTGACACTACAGAACCTCATGGAATCAAGGAGACCATTGTGCAGCTCAGGGGCCCTATGGTTGCAAGGGTCAGTAATCAAACATTGGGGCCCATAGAAACAAGGAGCCATTGTGACACAGCGGGGCCACGTGGAGCCAAGGGACCCCTGTGACTCTGTTGGGGCTCATGAAACCAAGAAGCCATTGTGACATTGCAAAAACCCATGGAATCAAGAATACTGTGACAGTGTGGGGACCCATGACATCAAGGGAACATGGAACAGGTCTGCCTGGTTTGGCCTCCTGGGGGCTGTCTGACAGGTCCCACTGAATTTGACATGCCATGGGCTAATCCCATCTGACTGTGAAGCACTGGGGCTCTGTGCTTTTATTCCTGTGGGAAAGAACTGCATTTCTTGTCTAGGCACCCATGGCCAAAATTGGGATTCCACGTCTAAAATGCTCTATATCCAAGGGTTTCTCCCAAACAAAATCTGCCAATACAGTCAAGTCTGGCTAGCCTCAGCCTCTGGTGACTGCCTCTCATCTGCCCCAGGGCTCAGTTTTTTCCTTCCTATGGAGACCACTTTGGCACTGCGGGGTGTTGTGGAGCCATAGGGCATTGTTACACTGTAGGAACTTGTGGAACCAAGGGGATCATTGTGACACTGTGGGTACCATGGATCCAAGGGGCCATTGTGACACTGTGGGGCCTTGTGGAACGAAGGACATCATTGTGGTTGTGTTGTGCCGCATGGTCCCAAGAAGTCAGTGTGAAGCAGCAGGGCTTTGTGGAAACAAGAGGCCATCTGCATTTCAGGACCTCGTAAAGCCAAAGGGCCATTGTGATCCTGCAGGCCACCATGGATCCATGGAGAGCATTGTGGCATTGCAAGGTCCCATGGAATCATGGAGACCCTTTTGACACTTGGGCCCCACAGAACCAAAGGAACATTGTGACCCTGTGGGGCCTCATGGAAGGAAGGGGCCATTGTGACACAATGGGAACTTGTGGAACTGAGGGAATCATTGTTGCACTACTGGGCCCCAATGGAACCAAGGGGCCATGGTGACACAAAGGGGCTTCATGGAACCCAAAGACCATTAAGACATTGTGGAGCCTTGTGGAACCATGGAGACCATTAAGATCCTTAAGGACTTGTGTAACCAAGGGGACAATATGACAGCTTAGGGCATCATGGGAGCAAGGAGCCTTTATGACTCTGCAGGGCCCTGTGGAACCAAGGGAACATGAAATAGGTGTGGCTGCCTTGGCCTCTCAGGGGTCACCTGACAGGTCTGGCTGACCTTGGCATGTGAAAGGCCGCTCCCATTTGCCCCTGAAACACTGGGGCTATGGGCTCTTCTTTTTATGGAAAAGAACTGTCCACTTTTTCCAGGCATCCATGGCCAAAATTAGGATTCCAGATCCAATTTTTTTGTTTATTAAAGGATTTCTGCCAGAAAAAAGTTGCCAGGACAGACAAATCTGGCTGGTCTTTGACTCCTGAGGGGCAATAAGCACCGCTGGAAAAAGGAAAAAGGGGAAAGGTGCCGGAGCCCTGGCCGACCTTACAGAAGGGGCCAGCCGATACGTGCCGCCGAAAACCTCTACAAGCTGCTACAGCGCGCTGATAACAGTATGGAAAATGAGAGGCAAGCGGCATATCAGATTTTTACTAGCTTTTTACAAAAGCGTAATATTAAGGGCATAGACTTACCGTCAGATCTCCCTGTCTTGCTAGATTTTGGGGAATCCCAGGGGGTTTTTCAAAATCCCCATACAGTACACACCGTAGCTGAATGGCGAAATTTCGGGGACCGTTTATGGCAGCTATCTATTGATGATAATAAGACTGCTAGAAGGTTGGGAAAGCTGTGGCGAATTGTTTATAACGAATTGTTACAATATCAGGCAGAGAAAAAAGCAGCACAGCAAGCTAACATAGCGTACGATAAGAATAAGAGTTATGGAGAAGGGCCAGAATTTCCCCTGCCCCCTGCGACATCTGCAGTAACTCTCCCACCACCGTCAGCTTCCTCTGTAAATGACGACTCCCTCCCTGCAGCAGATTTACAGCCTGTCTCATGGCCACCTGCCCTCTCCCCTTCTCCCCTAAATGAGCCTAACCCTGAGTCACAGAATGATATCGCAGGAGCCACTGCTCGCAAGCGAAAGGAGGCGTGGGCAGCTGTGGCTAAAGACATCATGGACTCGGGGCGGGGGGCAAAGAGGCTATGGGGGCAGCTGTTTTAGGGCAGGGTCCTAAGCAGAGCCCGCCTCTGTCCCCTGTGGCAGGGCTCCAGGAGGGGCATGTTGTTCTGGTGTGTCTGTTAAAAATTTGGATACTGGTTTCTCTGCCTGTTCTGGCAGAGCTCCTCGGGAATTCTGTTGCCACAGTGACATCCCTGCCAGAAACTCGGACACTAGCAGGGTTCCCAGAAAGTCTTGTTGCCAACACAATGTCCCTGTTAGGAATTCGAACATTGGCAGAGTTCCCAAATCAGCTGCGGTCAGTGAGAACTTTAATTCTGCTGCATCTAACACAGCAGAACCTCCCTTAGCATTGCCTAATTGGTCTCAGATAAATCAGGGTCTCGAAAGAGATCTGGGTTCCAAGAAACAACTTCTTGCATTACCTGTAACCTACGGTTGTAATGATTGAAACTCAACATAGGAAAAGCCTACTCATCATTATATAAAAGAACTACGTCAGGCTTTGAAAGAAAGCGGACTCTCTTCTCCTTATTTTAACAGTGTGTTGAAAAGTACTTTTAATTCTTATGATTTAGTGCCTGCTGGTTGCAGAAATCTGGCATCTCTGATTTTAACTAATTCACAATACCTGCTCTGGGAATTACAATGGAAAAAACTTCTTAATAAGTTGATTGAAAAATATGCAAATACTGTTTATAGAGATTTGGATGTTATTCTATTGCCAGGTGATCCACCTTATTACAGAGCAAAAAAATCAAGCAGCAGAATTACCCTGGCCTGTATTAGCAGACATTAAAGATGCTGCTAGAAAAGCTCTGTTTTTAGTAGAGTTACAGCCAGCAGCCGGCAGCCAGCCACAGCAGGGAGTCTCAGACTGGACCTGGCAGCAGCAGTAACAATAACACTGATGTCTACTCAGCCGGAAAAGGTTCCCACTGGAATAAAAGGACCTATAATTATTGATGGACACCTTATGGGAGCGTTATTACTGGGAAGATCTTCAGGGACTATGATGGGGTTATTTGTTTTGCCTGGAGTAATAGATGCTGATTTTACAGGGGAACTTTGTGTTATGGTTTATACTTCCTTTCCACCAATACGAATTGAGAAGGGACAGCCCCACTTTGTGTCAGCTGTATGTAGACAATGCCTTACAACTGCTCAGAAAACTCTGGCCGGAAACCATGATATATCACTATATGAATGATATTTTATTTTCACAGCTGCAACCTTTTACAGGCCAGCAGATTCAAGAAATACATAATGCTTTGAAATTACATGGATTAACTGTAGCTCCTGAAAAAATTCAACTATCTGCACCCTGGAAATATCTGGGATGGACACTTACTAATCAAATTGTTACCCCCCAGAAACTGCGATTGAATACTAAAATACAAACATTGCATGATGCTCAAAAGTTACTTGGAGATTTGCAATAGCTGCGTCCTATTGTAGGTATCCCAAATGAGTTATTAGATGAACTCCAACCTTTATTAAAAGGAACTGATCCAACACAGCCTGTCCATGTAACTTCTGAACAGGCTAAGACACTCCAGCAGATATTGGACTGTGTTACACGGGGCAGTGTTCACAGACGTGATCTCAACCTCCCCATACAGTTAACAGTTTGGGCTGGAGAAAAATACTTGCTGGGGCACTTACTCAGCAAGACAGAAAACGGGGGGGAGATATGGGCTCTGGAATGGATATCTCCTCCACTCCAGCAGCACAAAACCCTTCTTCAAAAAATCGAAATTTTGGCTGCTTTGCTTAAGAAAGGTCGTGAACGGGCGTTGCAGGTTACAGGAAAAGAACCTGATCAGATATGGATACCAATGAAAAAAGATACTCTGACTTGGTACTTAGAGAACAGTACGGAATTAGAAGAAGCACTGCTGGGAGCTGGGAGCGTGGTTGTTACTGATAATATCCCCAATATGCCACTGAATTGGATTGACAGTGGGGTTGGATTCAATGCCCGAAAAAGATCACAGATGCCTCTGTCGGATGCTACAACAGCCTACACAGATGCAGGAGAAAATCCCAAACTGCTGCAGTGACCTGGCAAAAGAGGGACAATGGCATTATCAAATTATCAGGGCTTTTGAGATGGATACCTTACAAACTATGGAATTGTTGGCTGTTGTATGGGCTATGATGTACTTTTCTGAGCCCCTTAACATAGTAACAGACTCTTTGTATGTTGCTGGAGTTTGTGAGCGAATCGAGGATGCCTCTATAAAGGAAGTTCAGAACAGGAGGTTACATGAGTAGTTTATACAGTTGCAAAAAGCGATTAAGCTGAGGGAACATCCTTTCTCTGTTATTCATATCAGAAGTCACAAGTGAGATATTGGTTTAGGAGAGGGTAACGCACGAGCTGATGAGTTGGTCTCAGTTACACAGGTAACCCCAATCCCCAAGCTGACTATAGCCAGAGAGGCACATTCTGTGTTTCATCAAAATGCAAAAGGCCTCCATATAGAATTTCAGATATCTATGGAAGAGGCACGGGCAATAGTTAAAGCCTGTCCTATATGCAGTCACCATAATGGGGGTTGTGGGTTAGGTTTGGGAGTTAATCCAAGAGGATTGAAAACAAATGATACCTGGCAAATGGATGTAACACATGTTGCTGAATTTGGGAAGATTAAGTATGTGCATGTTACTATTGACACTTACAGTCATTTTATATGGGCTACAGCACAGACTGGTGAGAGAGCAAAGCAGGTAGAAAGGCATCTCAGTAGCTGCTTTGCAGTGATGGGAGTGCTACAGCGTATCAAGACTGATAATGGGTCTGCCTATTGCAGCAGGAGAATAAAGGAGTTCATGCACATGTGGGGAATAGAACACATAACAGGCATCCCTAATTCCCCAACAGGGCAAGCAATCGTAGAGAGAGCTAATGGTACCTTGAAAAGATATCTGGGTAAATACTCAGATATTAGAGAGCCGCAAGAAAGATTGTTGAAGTGTTTGTTTGTTTTAAATCATTTGTGTGTTTTTGGGGAAAGCAAGGTTCCTCCTGTAGTTCGTCATTATGTACGGGAAAAAGATAATGAAAAGAAAGATGTGTGGGTCAACTATAGAGATCCTAAGACAGGGCAATGGCAAGGGCCTGCTAAAGTGTTGTACTGGGGCCGCGGGTATCTTTGTGTTTCTACTCCTACAGGATCTCTGTGGGTACCTGCTAAATGGACCCGAGCAGCTGTGTTGGATGGAACAACTCAACCGACTGAGCAGAGAAGATCGTCGACGAGTGGAGACGAAGCTGTTGATCGTCCTTCGACCGATATTTCTTAAGCTAAAGGGACAGTGTAGTTATGCTATTGACCGAGCAATTGATCAGTGCAAATCTGTAAACAACATATTAAGCTTGCATTCATTGCTTTCTGCATTTACAGCTAAAGGACCTAGAGATTTAGCTTGTATTAAGTGTCAAGATAGTCGTTGTGGTGCATAGATATTATTCTATTGCGGGAAGTGTCAGACAACTAAGTGGGTACATCAGGCCAAGTTACCTGAGCTGTGGTGTGAGCGTTGTGCATTTTGTTGGCGATTCGCCTCCTGGCAAAAAGAACTTAAGTGCTCTACAGGTTTACCTGGTTTCCAGGGGTTGGAGTTATATGAATCTCCAGAACAGAAAATTATTGCATGGTTTAGGTGGGAAACTCAGCATATAGTGGAATGTGTTTTAGGGCAATCTCTATCTTGTATTTTACAATCTAAGTGCGGTTGGGGTATTCCCCTGTCACGGTTTGATGTGATAGGTCCGATTTCAGTAGATCAAGACCCTAACAAAGTGTGGGACGATTGTCTTACAGTCCTAGAGAGGTTAAAAGGGCTACCCCGGATCCAACAGCCGACAGGAAGGGAGATTGTTGGATCAAGGTGGAAATTACAGCGGCAAGCTAAGAGGATTAAGAGCCAAGTCAAGTCAGGAGCCGTGCAGGAAAGTTGTAGCAAACATGTCGATCTGCCAGGGCAGTGGATGGTTCAGCCAGCACAGATGGAAGAGCTATGCCATCGTTTTAGCATTCTTCCTCCTCCTAGTAGAGACAATGAGCCACGAGAAGGCGCAACAGGAGAAAAAGGGCAAGAATCCTTATGCATGTCCATAGCTCAGCCTAAGACTAACATTTGGGTTACTTTGGCAAAGTTAACTAATCAGGATGCTATTTGTCTGTCATTATCTTCTCCCGGTAATCCATTTTCAACTTGTTTAGTCGGATTACCTGCAGATCCCTGGCCATGCCCTTCACACGCACCCACCTGCAAGACTAACAATGCTAGGGCAAGTGTAGATCATTGGGACCAGTGGGTTTCTCGTTTTCCTGTAGCACCGCAGGAACCCCAAGAATTGGAACTGTTAGGTTCAGTTATGGCAGATGCATGTCTTAATTTTTTCTATAAGAGCCGGCTGTCAACTAAGAATCATGCCACTATTGTAACTTCTAGCATGGCTGTCTACTGTAATGCAACAGCCTGGTGCAATTATACCACAAAGACTGTGTCAATCTCATCAATTAACCCTATTCAACTGCCACAAGGTTATTTCTTGATATGTGGGGACCGTGCTTGGCCCGGAATCCCATCAATGCTAAGAGGGGGGCCATGTACAATTGGGCGGTTGTCTCTCCTTACACCCAATACATCCATGATATTTAACATGACCCACCGCTGTCATCGGAGTAAACGAATGATCCATGCATTTTCTGCAGACTGCAGAGATAATGTAAAATTTTGGTCCCCAGCAGCCATAGTTGCAGCATCAGTCTTGGCCCCTGGTATATTAGCAGCAAATGCTCATGTCACCTTAAACAGAATGGCATGTTGGCTTGCTAAACAAGCCAATATCACCTCTTTGGCAATTTCTGGGCTTCTGCTAGATGTTGATTCTATTCGTCATGCCACGCTTCAAAATAGGGCTGCAATTGATTTTCTGTTGCTTGCACAAGGCCATGGCTGTGAGGAGTTCGAGGGCATGTGCTGTATGAACCTTTCTGACCATGCGAAGTCTGTACACGCTCAGCTCTCTGAATTGCGAAAGTTAGCTGGGAAATTGCAAATAGAATTGGGCCTTGGTATTGATGGATGGCTCAAATCTTTTGGCCTGGGATCATGGATACGCTCTATTGTTAAGGTTGCCATTGTAGTATGCATTGTAGCCCTGTTGATAATATTCATCCTGCCGTGTTTTTGCATATGCTTGCAGAATATGGTGCAAAGGATGGTGTCTGCTGCGTTTAATCAGACCATGCTTGTTCAACAGAAAAACGGGGGAAATGCAGAGCTTTGTAGATATTTGGCTAGCTGAGAGAGGGCACGTAGACGCTGTACCATTAACAAACTGAGAAGGACACAGGCCTAAGAGTCAGCAGTCAGTGTCCAATGACAAAACTAGGCCATTATAACCTTGCTGCAACATGAGGATGTGGGAGAGTAGGGCCCTGCCAGAATAGGAAGAATAGTTTCAATAGTTGCAATGAAAAACCTAAAAGAATGTAGAAGTAGGTGTTACTGTATGATAAGTAAACCAACCAATCCTGAGCTCAGCTTTGCAATATGCATGAACTTCATTAAGTCTAATATAAATGTATGTGACTACCGATCAATAAAGAGAGATCTGCTGATCACCCATATTGGCGTGCCGCTTTTCTCCCGCCGATCCTACAAATGGTTTTCCTACACTTGAAAAACTAAAAGAACAAAAGCCACTCTTTGGCTGAGTGCATCCAGTTCTCCAAGCAAAGCAGATCCCAGGTGAGTGAGGAGAGACAGGATGGGGTTGGGGAATGTGGAGCAAAGTTGTCCACACTTGGCCAGACTTAAAGGCACAGCTTTTTTGACTAGGCTAGACTTCCTTAGGAAAGTCCCTGGCCCAATATCAGTCACTAAATGCTGCAATCACCTCTTGTATAATAAGAACAGCAATAAAAGGCACCCTTTAAAATAGAAATATGTATTTTCTAGAAGCTCTTTAAAATATTTCTCCATAACTGTAGCAAGAAAACTTCCTAATGAACTGAACTAAAGCTGAGGGAAATCAAGGCAGAGTCATGGTTTGTCAGGACTTGCTTGATCCAAATGAGCCCCGTGGTACAGGTGGAGCTGAGCCCTTGAAGCTCATGGCCTGAGAGGAGATTGCACAAACCTTTCCAGGAGTCAAAGTCACAAGAAAACCCCAAAGTGTCTGGAGGAAAGAATGGGTCCCACTGAGGTCCATCCCCAAAACAGGCTACTCATGGACTCCTTGGAGGAGAGAACTGGAGGCCAGGATGGCACAAAAACCTCTCAGAGATTCAGTGTAGAAAGGAAAATCCAAAGTACCTTAAAAACCTTGAGTATCTCAAAGTATTAATGAGCCCCACTGAGTGTCAGTACAAAGCTCTCAAGGGACTCATTAAAGCAGATAATTGGGGCCATGATTGCACAAATCTCTCACAGAGTTTGTATCTGAAGGGAAACACCAAGAACCTTAAAATAACTGAAGTACCTTGAAGCATTAATGAGCCACACTGAGTGTTGTTACTGACAAAGGCTCTCCAGGGACTAATTACATCAGATAATTGGAGGCCATGACTGCACAAACCTCTCAGAGACTCCAAGGCAAAAGCCAAACCCAAAGTCCTTTGAAAAACCTGCAGTCCCTGCAGGGAGCATTCAGGAGCCCCCAGGGCCATTGCTGAGCAAGGCTCCCCAGGGACTCCTTCCAGCAGATCCTTGAGGCCACTGGGATGTGGGCTGGGGGGGGATGCTGAGGGCAGGACAAGGGGCTGACAGTGCCCAGCCTGGCTGGGGCTGTGCCAGGAGGCCCCAGGGCCTCAGGACAAGGTGTCTCCTCCCAGCCCTTGGTGGCACAGACCCTGTTGTGCCCCAGGGCACCAAGACCTGGCTTCTCTTTGTCCCCACCTGTCATCACTGCCTGCAGTTCTCTGCTCTGCCTGGGGCCTGGGGACACTTTCACAGTTGTGTCCCTGAAAGGGATCTCTTCCAAGTACAAGAAACTTCAGTGTCTCAATAGAACTGAGTTTTTGAGAGGGTTCTGTGACGTCACTGAGTGGGTTGTGACGTCACAGAGCTGGCTGTGACATCACAGAGCAGGATATGAGGCCATAGAGCAGAGTCTGCCATCATAGAGTGTGGCTCTGTGGCATCAGAGAGTGGGTTGTGACATCACCTGGTGGCTGTCTAACATCATGGAGCAGGCTGTGACATCTCAGAACAGATTGTGACATCACAGGGTGACTTTGTGACATCAGTCTTCTGTGATGTCACAGCAATGCTGTATGACATCACAAGGTGACATAGAGTTGGCTCTGTGACATCACAGGGCAGTGTGACATCACGGGGCAGTGTGACATCACAGGGGCAGTGTGACATCATGGGGGCTGTGTGACACCATGGGGGAAGTGTGACATCATAGGGGCTGTGTGA
>JALJVW010000235.1:86870-107173 GCA_024865655.1 Emberiza elegans | reverse complement strand
CTATAATATGTTGTTTGTTTTTCAGAGGAAGCATTCTAGGTGGTCCAGTGTGGATGGGGAAGTGCTTGGGAGCAGCTGTGGCGTGGAGGGCCGTGCCCTTGGAGAAGGCTGAGGACATGGTTTGGGAGCAGCTTTTCTTCCAGCCATGGCTGGCTGCAGGTGGTCCCTGTGTGCTTGGGGGTGGGATCAGAGCTTTTGGGGCTGGCAGTGAGCACAGGAGCATCCCACTCTGGGCAGCTGCTGAGGCTGGATGTGCCGTGGCTGGCTGCAGGCTGGGCACATGTGCTGCCCTCCTGCTCTGCTGCCAAAGGCAGCAGGGATGGGCAACTCTGGGCACAGCTCTGGGCACAGCCAGCATGGCCTGGGCACCGCAGGCCTTGGCACAAGGGGACAGGAGCCCTCAGCTGACAGGCACTTTCTGCTTTCTCTCCTTGCAGCCGGGCTCTGCGCGTGCTGAGGCTGCTCTGGGCTCTGCCAGGGCTCTGCTGGGCTCAGCCCTGGGCCCAGCTGGGCTGGCTCTGCCCTCACATTGCTCTGACAGCTTTGCATCAGACAGCCCGTTGTGAGCACAGTGCCTGAGCTTTCTGCTTTGGCAGGTGAGTGAGACTCTGCTGCAGGCCCAGAGTTGCAGCTGGGGACACACATCCAATTGGCAAGGACCCAAACTCTCCACAGTCCCAGCTGAACGCCTGGATCTGCACAGGGTGTTTTGTCTGTGCCATTCTTCCTTCTTGATTGGCTGGAATTGTGCAATTGCACTTTGTTCCTCCTCTAGAAGTGCCTGAGTGGGCCAAAGCTGGCGAGTGGGCCGTGTTCCTGAGGCAGTGCAGGCTGGAGCTGCTGGATGGAGAATTGCCCTTCTGCACTGCCAAACCAGAGCAAAAAGCCCTAAGTGGGACTTTGTGTCTCTAAGAAATCCCTGACAGTTTCAAAGGGAATGTGCAGCTCATTGCCAGGCTGAGAAGGAAGGTCATCTTCTAAAGGATTTGGGCTTTGACAGAGTTTCCATTCCCAGTCCTGCTTGGAGCTGGAAGGGCACAAAGCAATTTCCTCTTGCTTTGACCACAATTTCAAATACCAATGTTGGAAACAAAGCCCAAAATCTTTTAAAAAAGCTGCTGAGGTCAGTAAGATGGATCCATGCCATCAGCACATTTACAATGTAAATAACTGAGTTCTCTTTTTAAAAGATCATTTACCTCTTAATGCAAAGAATGTAACTTTGCATTTATGTTTTGTTTTTTTCACTAACATTATGTTATGTTTTTTCACTAACACTTGGATTTTATTCTTATCTTTTACAATTTACCTATTTTTTCCTTTTCCTTTTTTTTTCCTTAAATAGAAAACATGTCCTACAAAAGGAATGTCCTTTGCTCCTGGTTCCCGTGTGGAGCAGCTCCTTCCTGCTGGCTGAGCTGCTCAGGCAGAGCCCAGCAGCTCCTGGCCCTGCAGGGGCTGAGGCTTTTCCCGTTGCTGGGCACAGACTGATGGAGCAGCACTGCTGAACTCAGGCACACACAGAGGGACCAGCAGCAGCTGCCTTTGGCCACCTGAGGCTCCAAGGCCCAACCTCTGAGCAGCCAGGGCTGGAAGAGACTGGCAGGATCTGATCCCTGACTCTGGGCCAGGCCTGCACAAATGACCCCACAGCAGCAGCAGCAGCAGCAGCAGCATGGAGCTGACTTTTTGAGCACAGCCCTGCCCCTCTTCCTTCCTGCCGTGTGCAGCGGTGTCACAGCAGCCTGAGGCACCTGGGAGCCCCCAGTGCCAGCAGGGACTTGAGATGGCAGCCCTGGGCTCCTGGAGGCTTGTGCAAGGAACGGAGCTGGGCACTCCCTGTCCATGGGGAGCTTCCAGATGGAAAAGGCTGCTGTGCCCAGGCAGCTCAAGGGCACAGAAAGGAGGGTCTGGAGCACTGGATCTGTGCCAGTGCCACAGTCCTGGGCAGCAGCCAGCGAGCCCTGGGGAACAGAGGGCACAGCACGAGGGACAGAACCAGGCAAGGGCAGAGACTGGAGAGAGCCAGACCCAGGAGCAGGAACAGCTGCTCCATTGCACTCTTGGAGAAAGCTCTTGGCTGGTTCAAAGCACTGAAAGGCGTGAAGGGCAGAGAGGAGGCCACAGCAAACAATGCTCCTGTTTGCACAGCCTCCCCTGTCCATGTCCCAGAAGGAATTGGATGGACTGTGTTCTTCTCTCCGAGTCGTCTCGTTCAGCATGAGCAGCTCAGCACCAGGAGCTGAAGGAGCTGAAGCCTCAGGCCACAGGAGCTGGGCAAGAGGAGACTTTCTGAGCAAAGTAATGCTGCTAACATGGACCTAGCTGAATTCAGCAGATGGAATAATGGAATTATAGAATCCTTTCTGTTTGGAAAAGCCCTCTGAGCTCACCCAGTGCAGCCGGTCACCCAGCAGTGCCAAGCCCAGCACTAAACCACGTCCCTGAAGTGCCAAGGCCTGGACACCAGCCCTGAGTGAGGCCTGGACAGCAGGCCCTGAGCCCAAGGTGGCCTCTGGATGAACCTTCCAAGCAAAGGTTATCTTTGTATCTGCTCCCTAATGAAATAGGCATGGTCATTAGCACTGTGATGGATGTATGCACTCCTTAGTGAAACATGTATTGACCTTTGTGTATTTAGAAGCCAGACAAGGCCATGAAATCTGACATCTGGCCTTGTTTGGGGCTGAATGGTCAAAGTCAGCTCCCTTGGTTCCTCCTGGGGCCCTGGCCAGGCTTTGGGAGGGCCCCAAGAGGAGGATGAAACCAGATGTTGCCACACTAGCAGTGCTGTCAGTTTGTTCATTCAGCACTGTCAGAGCTGGGCCCTCTCCCAGCGGGGTTGGAGCCTCACCTGGGGCTGGAGGCACCTGCAGGAATTCCCAGTGCCCAGGAGTGGCTCTGCAGCCCTTGGCTGTGACAGCTTCCCCAGCTGCTGTGTGGATCTGGGGGATGGTAAAGGCTGAGGGTAAATGCTGCTGGATCTTTCTTAATCACTGCAGGCAATCTTTGGTGGGGATGGTTGGGTGCATTGCTGAGCTGCTCCTTTTGGGATTCTTTGCTGCTCTGAACTGCAGGAAATGACACTGATTCCTTCAGTTGGAGTCTGTGTCTTTGGTGCTGACTTTGCCCACTGGTCAAACAAAACTGGCCCAGTCTGGCCAGATCCCAACCAAATGTCACTTGTTCAATGTAAATGTGAGGAATCAGTCCCATCAGAAATTCCCAGCTGGGAAGCCCTTCCCTGGAGTTCCCTGGCTCTGGAGTGGGCTGAGGTGGGAGCCCCGTGGGAGCAGTGGGGCAGTCGGGTAAAAGAAGCTGCACCCCTGGATGTCTTCAAATGCATCCAAAAATTGCACATGGAAAAGGAAAAGAACTTGTGGGTTTGGGCAGACAAAGATGAATTTGTTAAGAGTCCATTGGAAACAGCACCTTCAGAAGGAACAATGATTGTTGGAATGCTCCCACATGGAGCAACAGAAGAAGGTTTTAATCTTGAGCTCAGATGCATTTGTACAAGTGAAAATTGATATAATAAATAACAATATATGTATTTATAGAATAATAAGACCTTTATATATATATTTTTATATATTTTTTATATGTATATATATTTCTCTCTCTATATCAATATCTATCATAAAAAATAATATAATGTATATCTATACAATAAATTTGGTAATAATCAGGGATGTAACACTAAATACCCTGAAAGGATTGGCCAGGACCCTAATGTCAATGGTCAACTTTGACAACACTGAAAAAGGGAGGAAGGGAAATAATTGGCATTTTACAGCTTTGCTGTGATGCAGGGATGTGTCTGTTCCTGTGAAAACTACAATGGGGGTTTTCATGTACCAGACTATGCACAAGCTGCAGGATTGGTTGAAAGTGTGAAGGGGTTGTGAAAAGAGCAGTTGAAAAAATGAGGAGATGGGAACCTTTGCCCATGGAGAACCCATCTCCCAGATGTGCTCCATGCCCTTAACAATGGCCCACGGGGAAATGGAAACCCCTGGCTGTGCACGGCTGCCCCAATTTGCAAATCCAACCATGGGCAGTGAGACTTGGACTGCCTGGGAAATTGTTCTGGCTGGGATGGCCCCTGGCAGGGCCAGCCCAGAGGCTGCAGGGCTGGGCCTTCTTGCATTGGAATTAATTGGGATAAATTCAAAGCAAATGAGAGCTATCAATACTGAAACAGGAATTCAGATTCCTCCAGGACACTTTGCTTTAGTAACTGCTCCTTGGAGCTTGGCCTTGCAAAGTGTTCCTGTCATGGCAGGAGGAATTGATGCAGAATATCAAGGAGAAATTACAATAATTCTGTTAAACAATAGTGACCAGCTTTGGATTAGTCAACCCTGTGACAGGGTAGCAAAATTATCAATATTGCAATTTTAAGAAGGATTGTGAAAAAAAGGAGATCCACCTCCAATCACCACCGTTTGTGGAGATGAAGGGTTTGGATGCAGCAGTCCTAATAATGGAGCCCGAGTGTGGGTCCGGAGGCCAAATGGCCCTCCCGAGGCAGCTGAAGGAACAGCTCCTAGGAAAGACAACTCTGAGTCCTGAACCCTGGGCAGGAACAATGGGAATGTGTCCCTGCAGCCAAGGATTGTGTGTGAGAGCAAGGAGATCTGACAGGAGATTGTTTTACACATCCTGCCAGACCAAATCTCCGTGTTTGCCCCAAGGGCCCCTTTGGAAAATGCTCTGACCCACGGGGCTCCATGTGAAGGCTGCTGTGACACTGAGGGACTTGCACAGGAATTCCATCCAGGAGCCTGGGTGCCCCTCAGGGACTGGGACCCGGCCCCTTCCAGCCAGAGGGGAAAGGGCCCCCCCAAGCCTTGTTAGCCACAGACAGCATGGTAAAGCTGAACAGCAAAGGGCCTCGGGGCATTATTCTGGAATTAAAAAGGTGCCAGCTCCATGGACAACAGAATTCTTGTTCCTAACTCCAATGAGATTGAGAACAAAGAATGAAGAACAGTGTCACTGAAGTACTACTGGTGTCTGTAAGGTGTACCTTGACAGTCAGCCAGAATCTTTGTCTGCCACAAACACCTCTAGTGTTTCACCAAGGGGTTAGTCATCAAAATGTAATGATGAGTTATGATGGATTGCTGAGCTTCTTTTGTAATTGTTTGCTAATGTTGATGTGCTTTGATGAACTTATCCTTTTGTAATTGTTTGCTAATGATGATGTGCTTTGTTGAGCTTATCCTTTTGTAATTCTTTGCAGCTGTGCATGATATAAATGACACAATCCCTTCAGTTGGTGTCTGTGTCTTTGGTACTGACCCTGCCCACTGGTGAAACAGGGCCCCTCTTGCCTAAGTGTTACCTGGCAAGGCAAAAACCCTCCTCCAAAATTCCCCTTCCTCCTTGTTGCCCCCTTCATACCCTGAGCATGATGTGCTCTGGTCTGGGGTATGCCTGGCTCAGTTGGGGTCCCCTGTCCTGGCTGTGTCCCTGCCCAGCTCCCCCAGCCCCAGCCCCTCCCCAGCGTGGCTGGACGAGGGGCAGGACAGGCCTTGGCTCTGCTGCAGCTCAGCAAGAACAAAACCATCTCTGCGTGCTCAGCCCTGTGCTCAGCACCCGGCCCAGCAGTGTCTCAGTGCCAGGGGCTGTGCCCTCAGTCCCTGCCAGGGGTTTCCATGGCAACTGCCAGGCCAGGTGACCCAGGTGTCCCCCCCAGTGCCGGTTGCCATGGAAACAGTGCCCAGCCCTGCCCCTTTCTGTCTGGCTGACCTGGCCTTTGGCCCTGGCAGTGCCGGTGGCTGCTGGTTCCTGGTGCCCGAGCGGCCAGCGCGGCACAGGGCAGGTGGCCATGGCACAGCCCCCAGCAAGGGATCCCTCTGGCTCTGGGCACTGACACCAGCCCTGAGCAAGGGGCCCAGGGCAGCTTTCCATGGCCACCAACCAGCACAAGGGCTCCGGGCATTGGTTGCCATGGCACCAAACCAAGGAACAGGTCCCTGTGGCCATTGCCATGGCACCTGGTGGCACCAACGAGTGTCACTGCAATTGTACCTGGAACAGCCCTGGCACCGCTTTGTCCTCAGGGTTGCCATGGCAGCCGAGGGCAGCAACAGCTCTGCAGGCAAGTGGCCATGGAACCTGGCTGCAGAAATGGCTCCTTGGGCTGGTTTCCAAGGAAACCTGAACTGATGGGGGTTGCCATGGCACCCAAACCCAGCAGTGGGGTCCCTGCAGTGTCCATGGCAACAGTCCCTTGCAATGGCCCACTGCCTGTTGGGATGATGATCCACCCTCAGAGCTGGCCCAGGGCAGGTCTGGAGTGCCCTTGGTGGCAGCTTGGGCTTGGCACACACTTGAGGAGGATGTCTGTTTGCAGTGGGGAAACTCAGGAGTTTTAGATGGCTTCAAAAATCAAAGAAGGAAAATCCCTCTTTGGCTGTGTGCAGCCACTTCTCCAAGCCAAGCAGGTCCCAGGTGAGTGAGGAGAGACACGATGGGCTTGGGGAATGTGGAGCAAGGTTGTCCACACTGGCTCAGAGCTCAAGGCACAGCTTCTCTGAGCAGGCCAGACCTCCTTAGGAGAGTCCCTGCATCAATATCAGTCACTGAATGCTGCCAACACCTCTTGTGTAATAAGAACAGCAATAAAAGACACCCTTTAAAATAGGAATAAATATTTCCTGGAAGCTCTTTGAACTATTTCTCCATAATGTTCAAAGGAAGACCTCCTAATGAACTGCACTGGAGCAGAGGGAAATCAAGGCAGAGCCATGGTTTGTCAGGACCTGCTTCATCCTCATGAACCTCACTGGGCATTTGGAGCTGAGCCCTTGAACCTCAGGGCCTGGGAGGAGATTGCACAAACCTTGCCAGGAGTCAAAGGCAGAGGAAACACCCAAAGTGTCTCCAGGCATTCATGGCTCCCACTGAGGTCCCTCTCCAACACAGGCTCCTCATGGACTCCTTGGAGGAGAGAACTGGTGGCCAGGATGGCACAAAAACCTCCAGACACTCACTGTGGGAAGGAAAATGCAAAGTACCTCAAAAACCTTGAGTACCTCAAAGCATTAATGAGCCCCACTGAGTGTCAGTACAAAGCTCTCAAGGGACTCATTAAAGCAGATAATTGGGGCCATGATTGCACAAACCTCTCCCAGAGTCTGTATCCAAAGGGAAACACCAAGTACCTTAAAATAACTGAAGTACCCTGAAGCATTAATGAGCCCCACTGAGTGTTGTTACTGACAAAGCCTCTCCAGGGACTAATTACAGCAGATAATTGGAGCCATGATTGCACAAACCTCTCAGAGACTCCAAGGCAAAAGCCAAACCCAAAGTCCTTTGAAAAACCTGCAGTCCCTGCAGGGAGCATTCAGGAGCCCCCAGGGCCATTCCTGAGCAAGGCTCCCCAGGGACTCCTTCCAGCAGATCCTTGAGGCCACTGGGATGTGGGCTGGGGGGGATGCTGAGGGCAGGACAAGGGGCTGACAGTGCCCAGCCTGGCTGGGCCTCTGCCAGGAGGCCCCAGGGCCTCAGGACAAGGTGTCTCCCTCCCAGCCCTTGGTGGCACAGACCCTGCTGTGACCCAGGGCACCAAGACTTGGCTTCTCTTTGTCCCCAGTCCGGCCATCACTGCCTGCAGTTCTCTGCTCTGCCTGGGGCCTGGGGACACTTTCTCTCTGTCCTGTCCCCACAGGGATCTCTTCAAAGTACAAGAAACTTCAGTGCTCCCAATAGAACTGAGTTCTTGAGGGTTCTTGAGAGGAACTGTGACATCACTGAAGGGAGTGTGACATCACAGAGCTGGCTGTGACATCACAGAGAAAGGGGGATGTGGGAGGCCATGCAGGGGACGTCTGTCATCATAGTGGGTGGCTCTGTGGCATCAGAGAGTGGGTTTTGCAGACATCACCTTTTGGCTGGAGGGATCATGGAGCAGGCTGTGACATCACAGAACAGAAGTTGACATCACAGGGTGAGAGCAAGTGACATCAAGAACTTCTGTGAAGGGATGATGGAGCTTTGGCTGGACTCTTCTTGTATAGTTATGGACAGAACCATGGCTCCTGTGATTCATGGGGCAGTGTTTCAGGGGGCCACCGTGTCCCAGAGTTAAGAGGCAGCTGTGTGGCCTCCTCCTGGCCCAGGAGCTGTGACATCATGGGGGACAGAAAATGGAGACTGTGACTTTTTTTTTTTTTTTTAACATGGGACGATGGAATCCTTAAAAAAACAACCTAGAAGCAGCTCTGGTCCCTGTTCAGTGGTGAGTGTCGGCTGGACATGGAAAAGGAAGAGGTCACCATCACAGAAAAGGACTCCTCTCCTCTTGATAAATTGAGACTTGATTATCTGGGTGGTGATAGACAGAGGGCAGTGATTTGGGAGATGTATTGTGTTAGGAATTTGGTGGGGGAGGAGGGGATGTGTTTGCAAGGTTTTCATTTTCCCTTGTGTGTAGTTTTTTCCTTTCCTTTCCTAGATTAGTCCAAAATAAAGTTTTGTTTTCACAATCTCTAAGGGTCCCCTTTCCCCCTGGTCCCCCTCTCACAATAAGGAACCCTCCCCAGAGGATTTTTCATGGGGGCACTGGCCCAGGCTCAAACCATGACAGCTCCCCCCAGGACTCCTTCCAGCAGATCCTTGGGGCCACTGGGATGTGGGCATGGGGGGGGGATGCTGAGGGCAGGACAAGGGGCTGACAGTGCCCAGCCTGGGCTGGGAGCCTGTGCCAGGAGGCCCCAGGGCCTCAGGACAAGGTGTCCTTCCCAGCCCTTGGTGGCACTGACCCTGCTGTGCCCCAGGGCACCAAAACCAGATTGAATTTGTCCCCAGCTGCCATCAGTTCCTGCAGTTCTCTGCTCTGCCTGGGGCCTGGGGACACTTCTCAGGAGTGTCCCCAACAGGGATCTCTTCAAAGTAAAAGAAACTTCAGTATCTCAATCAAACTGAGTTCTTGAGGGCTCTTGAGAGGGTTCTGTGACATGAGTGAGTGGGTTGTGACGTCACAAGACTGGCTGTGACATCACAGAGCAAAATATACAGCCATAGAGCAGAGTCTGTCATCATAGAGGTGGCTCTGTGGCATCAGAGAGTGGGTTGTGACATCACCTGGTGTCTGTCTAACATCATGGAGCAGGCTGTGACATCTCAGAACAGATTGTGACCTCACAGGGTGACATCAGTCTTCTGTGATGTCACAGCAATGCTGTATAACATCACAAGGGGACATATAGATGACTCTGTGACATCACTGGGGCAGTGTGACATCACAGAGGCAGTGTAGCATCACAGCGATGGTTGTGTGACATCACAGGGGCAGAGTGACATCACAGGGGCTGTGTGACATCACAGAATTGGCTGTGAGACATCACAGGGGGCAGTGTGACACCACAGGGGCTGTGTGAAATCACAGGGGCTTTGTGACATCACAGATGGCAGTGTGACATCACAGGGGCTGTGTGACATCACGGGGGCTGTGTGACTTCACAGAAGGCTGTGTGACATCACAGGGGCTGTGTGACATCACAGGGGCTGTGTGAGGTCACTGGGAGGTCACTCTGCCCCGGCCCCCAGGCTCACAGTTTCCCCCAGGCAGTCCAACCCTGTGCAGTGCAAACAGCATGGTCCCTGTCCCCTGGGAGGCCCCCCAATGCCCATGGCCTCCCCAGGGATGTTCCACGAGATCGACCCCAGAGCCTGACACGGGGGACAGGGGCCCCAAGAGGGGCCTGGGGGGTGGCACAGGGGACAGGGACCCCCAAAAGCATCCCCGTGTCCCCAGGGCCAGAGCCTGGGCCAGGCCTCCTTCACCCTGGTACCAATGAGGGCCTTGAGAGCTGGAAAAATCCCAAAAAGGGATCAGCAAAAACCAGATTGAATATTAAGGGACAGCAGCACAAAGTTCCTTGGCAAGAGTCACTCTGCTCCTGACTGGACACTTCAGGCACACCAAGGAAACAAAGCAACAACAAAACCAAACCAAATCCAGGCAATCAAACCAGAAATCAACCCAGAACTGTCCCTCTGTGTGTGTGTGTGACACAAGGACAGGGAGGGCAAGGATAAAAGGAATATGGCCTAAAAGCTTAACAGAGCTCAAACTTAACAGGACTTAACTTATACCTTAACCTTAACTGATACCTTCAACTTCACAATTTAGCAAAAGAGCAGAGTGTAACAGCATTTAACCTAACTTAAACCTATGACTTTGCAATTTAACAGAGGAATAACACTTTACAATATTTAACTTAGATTATAACTTCTATTAAAGGTAACAACTTAGCAACTAAGAACAACTCTTAGCAGCATTTAACTTCGCTTAGACTTTGTGATTTAACCTTCACTACAGGCCTGACTGACTCAGCTCTCCAAGGCACTCAAACCCCTCAGAGAGCAGCATTTCTGCCACATTTCCCCAGCACAGGCACTCCTGTGTGCACACAGACACCAAGAGTCAGTGCAAGGCACCTGTGAGCAATTCCCCTGAGGGCAGGAAATGCTCCCTCTGGATCCTTTGGCATATCCCCAGCGGGCAAAGGGCTGAGCCTGGAGGAGTGGGGGGATCCACCCAGGCTCTGTCCATGTTCAGGATCCCCAAGTGCAGCAAACGGGAGAGTTCCCAGCTGGGAGAGACCCCACTCAGAGGGAGTTGCTGGCCCAGGAGAGCTCCAAGGGCTCCTTTTGGAGCGCTGTTTGCAGGGCCCCAAGAGAGGGGCTTCGTTCCCAGCAATGGTTCATCCTGTCTGCACTTGGCATCAACAGCTTTCTTTGGCAGGGTGAGAACAGGGATGTTGTGCCACTGAGGGAACAAAAACAGTTCCCAAGGCTGCTGCTAAAGAAAGCAGGAGCTGGTTGGGCAGCAGCAGTGCCTGGAGCAGACAGTGTTTGTGATGAGCTGCAGAGGAGCTGAGCCCAGGGGCTGTTGGCCAAGGCCGAGGCCCAAGGAGCATTTCTCAGCTGGCAGGGCGGCCTGAGAAGGGGAGGGGGGAATGCAGCAGCACAGGGCCCATGGAACCAAGGGACCATTGTGACACTGTGGGGCCTTGTGACACCAAGGGACCATTGTGACATTGTGGGGCCCTGTGAGACCAAGGGGGCCATTGTGACACTGTGGGGCCCTTTGAGACCAAGGGACCAGTGTGACACTCTGGGGCCTCATGCAATCATGGAGAGAACTGTGACATTGCTGGGCCTCATGGAAGCAAGGGGACTGTACTAACACTGTGTGGCTCCATGGAATGTAGGGATCAGTGTGACACTGAGAGGCCCCATCAAACCAAGGGTCCATTGTGACACCACGTGGCCTCATGGAACCATGGATACCATTATGACACTTTGGGGTGTAATGGCACCAAGGTGCCATTGTGACACTGCGAGCCTCCATGGAACCAAAGGTTCATGGTAACATTGCAAGGCCTCATGGAACCATGCAAAGACAATTAGGACGCTTTACAGCCTCATGGAAACTAGAAGCCATTGGGACACTTTGTGGCTCCATGGAATCAGAGACCATTGTGACACTCAGGGGCATCATGGAAACATGGAGCCCATTGTGACACTATGAGGCCCCATGCAATAAGCAAAGCATTGTGACACTGTGAGGTCTCATGGAACCAGTGGGACCATTGTGACCCTGGGAGGACCACTCTGATATTGTGAAACCAAGAGGCCTTTGTGATACTGCAGGGCTGCATGGAACCAAAGCTCCAGGGTGACACAGAGTGGCCTCCTGTCATCAATGACCCATTGTGACACTGTGGAGCCAGAGGAGACCATTGTGACACAGCAAAGCCCCAGGGTCCAAAGATCCATTGTGACACTGCAGACCTCATGGAACAAAGCAGTCACGTGACACTGTGGGGCCTGGGGAACCACGGAGACCATTGTGACACTGCAAGGCCTCATGGAATCATTGGGACCATTGTGACACTGCAAGGCCTTCGGGAATCCTTGGGACCATTGTGACACTGTGGGGCCTTATGACACCTAGGGGCCACTGTGGCATTGTGGGGCCCCACTGAACCTAGAGGCCAGTGTGACACTGCAGGTCTTCTTGTAATCAAGGGGCCATTGTGACACTGTTGGAACCCAAGGAATCAAGTCACTATGATGACACTGCAGGGCCCCATGGATCCAAGGCACCATTGAGACACTATGGAGCCCCATAAAACCAAGGGAACACAGAACAGCTCTGAGTGGTTTGGCCTCCCATGGACTGCCTGACTGCTCCAAGTGACCTTTGCATGTTGAGGGTCACTTCTCATCTGCTGCTGAAACACTTGGGCTCTGTGCTTTCCTTCCCAATGGAAAAGAACTATTCCCTCTGCTCCAGGCACCCATGGCCAGAATTGGGATTTCACCTCCAAATTTCCTTATATCCAGGGATTCTTCCCATAGGAATATTGCCAGGACAAGTCTGGCTGGCAGTAGTTTCACAAAGGTCACCTCTCATCTGTCTCCAAAACACTGGGGAGGCTCCATGCTTTCCTTCCCATGGGAATGAACTCTCCTGCTTCTCCAGGTGCCCATGGTCGAGATTGGGTTTTAACCCAAAATTTCCTAGATCCAAAATCTGCTATTACTGACAAGTCTAGCTGGCCTTGACCTACTGAGGCTCTCACCTGCCTTCCAAACCATGGGCCTCTGTGCTTTCCTTCCTATGGAAAAGAACTGTCCTTCTCAGCCAGGTGCCCATGGCCACAATTGGGATTTCACCTCCAAAACTGCCTGTTGTGACAGACTGGAGGAGGTTGTTGGCTCTAAACATTTCATGTGTGGGGGGTTCTAGGGGCAGGTCCAGCCTTGCCCCCTGCCCTGTAAGCCCAGCCCTGCTCTGCCCTGTGACCCCAATCCCCCAGGGGCCTCCAGTGGGTTTAGTCTTTCTACCTGAACCATGGCACACTGAACCCCCAGGTGGCTCCAAGGTTCAGCTCTCCCTGTTTCAGGGGAAGCTGTTCCCCACTCATGGCACCGCGTCGCCCCTGAGCCAGCTGTGGACTCCAGCGCGGTGTCAGCCCGAGGCTCCTGCTGGGCTGAGTCTGCCCTCAGGAAGGGCTCAGCTCCCCCACAGCATCTCGGTGTCACCTGTGAGCCCCATGGAGAAGACACCTCTGTGCCCTCTGCTCAGAATTTCACTGCCAGGACAGCAGGAATGCAACCCAAATCTGCCTTCAGCCCGGTGGGCTTGGGAACTCGTGCACCAGGGGTGTTCTCGCCATTCTGCTGCTCATGGCCAAGACATTTTCCCTGCCCCTGTGCCAGGGCAATGCCCTGTGCCAGTTCTGCTGTGAGGCTTCCCTGGGGCGGTGCTGGCACCAGTGGTTCCTTCAGTATTGGAACTGCAGTCAGGGAACACAACTGAGCCCTGGTGAGCTCTCAGGATGCCCAGGGACAACTGATCCACCTGGCCCACCCCGAAATTCACCCAAGTCCTGCTGGAGCCATTGAACCCAGCGGCCAAGAATGACCCCAGAGCCAGGTAGAACCACCCGCCCTTCTCCAGGACACCACGGTGGCTCTACCCCACTGTGGCCAGGCATTACAGGTGACCGTGTAGGGCCCCTCACCCAGGAAACCCCACAGCCCCGCAGTGCCCCATAGACAGGTAGACCCAGCAGCCCCATCCCGCCAGGGAACCAAATTTCAAGACCAATAAATAATTTCAACATACTTTTGACATATGAAGATTGTTTTTGGCATTTAAATTCTTTTTAGTAAATCAAGAATTTTGGGGGTGTTATATTGTATTTGCAGGGATGCCCAACAAAGGCAGGAATGGTGCATTAGAGTCCATATTCTCAGAAGGCTAATTTATTACTTTATAATACTATATTGTGAAGTGGTTCCTGAGAGCTGTCCAAGGCTGTGATTCCTGTATGACATTCCAGGGCATTAGTGAAGGGTTCTGCACATCACTTTCCCCAGGGACAATGTGGATCCATCAGAGGTGTGTTACAGCCCAGCTGGGAAAACATTTCAGGCCACTGCCTTGACTGTTTTGCTCTGGAACTTGCCCAAGGAGCTGCAGGGCCCAGGAAGATTTTTTTTTCTGTGGAATGCCCCAGAGCTGAGAGACCAGAGGGTCCCTGTGGGGATCCTTGACCAGATGGACAAGAGCTGTGATGTAATTGGGTTGCTGAGGACACCTTGGAATGGAATTGAGGAAGTGTCCGCAGGGTTCTAATTGCAGAATAATGGCCAAGGAGAGATCCAGACCTCCTTGGAGATCAGTGCCAGCCAGGGGTGGCCCTGGACAGCCAGTGACTACGTGCCAACATCCCGGGCAGAAGGAGCTGGACAAGCCCAGAGGGCTCCAGTGTGGGCAGATTGGCCCTGCAGCTTCAGGGACCCCATGGGAATGTCCCTGCCCCCTGGGGTCTGTGCATGAACTGTGCAGAATCACTCCCTCCAGCTCTCAGCAGTGTTATGTTTGCTCAATTATCTCCTCATAAAAACACTCCAAACAATATTTGAGATAGCAACAATTTTAATTAAATAATTTAGAAAATATATAAAGAAGGGATAATTTGGTTCCAACAAAAGCGCATAAGCAAAGGATAACTGCGGGGCACGGAGTGCAGGGCTTTTGGACCCGTGCCACCCTCCGTACGAACTTGCCAAGTGAACATTCCCCCCTTATATGCCATGTGTTAATACCATATTCTCTTAGTTCCGGTTCGTCATCTACTTATCTCCGCCCTCATGAACACCTTTACTGTTGTGATAAATAGGTATGATTCGTGCTGATAAAATTGTAAGAGTAATCAATATTGGTACCGTAATTAATATTTGGGAATAGGTAAAATGGTTAAAAGTTGTAATGTTAAAAGAAGAGAGGGAGAGCAGGGGCTCCACCCCCTGCGGCAGATGTTCACAAGGACAGGAGGAAGAAGCTGAAGATACAGATGCTAAAAATGAACAAGAACCTGGTTGGGTCCCAGAAAAATGCTAATTATAAGGCATTTATTGCTTCGATATGTAGATATAGCGATATGTGCTTTTGGCTCATATTGTACTGGCTTGGTGCGCATGTGTAACCCAAAGGTGAATTAAAGGACATCGAGGAAGACTACAATTCTTCATTAGTGACGATCCCCAAAGACTTGTACGACCACCAAACTGAGTGATGGTGCATGCGCAGTAAAGGTGTTCATGAGGGCGGAGATAGGTAGATGACGAACCGGAACTGGAGAATATGGTATTAACACATGGCATATAAGGGGGTAATCTTCACTTGGCAAGTTTGTACGGAGGGTGGCACGGGTCCAAAAGCCCTGCACTCCGTACCCCGCGGTTATCCTTTGCTTATGCACTATTGTTAGAACCAAATTATCCCTTATTTATATATTTTCTAAATTATTTAATTAAAATTGCTGCTATTTCAAATATTGTTTGGGGTGTTTTTATGAGGGGATAATTGGGCAAACATAACAATTTTGGTGCGAAACCGGAACCCTCTTAACTCCAGGGAAGTGGATAGCTTCTGGGAAGGAGCTCCCCCCAGACTTTTAAGTGGTCCCAAAGCTAGACCACTCTCCCTTGGGAAAGAGAGTCTTTATTACAATAACATAAGCAAATTAGTTATTGAAAGCATGCAGAAAAAGCTCCCATCAGTGCCGGCTTACAGGAAGGAGAGAGTACCCATGTAAAACTGCTTTGTGCACAAAAGACCCTCGTGAGAAAAAGGAGGCTGTGAGTACCACGGGGTTTTGGGTCTGGGGGCGGATGTATGCAAGTGTGAGTGTGTGTGTAGAGTGTCTGAGACAGGGGTTAGGCAGTCCCGGACCCCCCGCCGCGAGAGGACCTCCCAGTACCGCGTTTTCGCGTCCTCCGCGAGAGGCCGGCCAGGAAAGGAGGGGAAGCGAAAAAAAGTGAGCAGTGGGGACCCGGGAGGTTTAACCCAGGGGGAGGAGAGGGTCCCTGGTCCAGGCACCTGCAGAAAGGTCCTCGGGCAGGAGAGAGTAGGGAGACTGAAGAGAGTGATTGAATAGGTTCAATTTCCTTGGAGGGGTTAGTAGCAGGCATTTTAGTATGTGATTAGATGGTGAGAGGGCCGGACTGATATATTAAGAAAGAGGTAGAGGTAGGGTTTGAAAAACAAATAGATTACAGAGGGAAAAATAAGAGCAAGACAAGAAGATTAAAAAGGTAAGGTGAGAGAGTAGTAAGTGAGAAAGTTGAACCACGAGGTGAGTGTGGGGAACTAAGATTTTTCCTGGTACCGGGGATCTCTTAGTTTGTTTGCCGCCTCAGAAATGGGTCAGCGAAAAAGTAAAATCCCTTGACCCAGGGGCTGCTGGTTGTGTGAAGAATCAAGGTCCAAGTGCCACAGCTGTGGTGTCACAGAGACCAGGACAACAGGACTGCCACAGCTGTGGTGTCACAGAGACCAGGACAATGGGACTGCCACAGCTGTGGTGTCACAGAGACCAGGACAACAGGACTGCCACAGCTGTGGTGTCACAGAGACCAGGACAACAGGACTGCCACAGCTGTGGTGTCACAGAGACCAGGACAACAGGACTGCCACAGCTGTGGTGTCACAGAGACCAGGACAACAGGACTGCCACAGCTGTGGTGTCACAGAGACCAGGACAACAGGACTGCCACAGCTGTGGTGTCACAGAGACCAGGACAACAGGACTGCCACAGCTGTGGTGTCACAGAGACCAGGACAACAGGACTGCCACAGCTGTGGTGTCACAGAGACCAGGACAACAGGACTGCCACAGCTGTGGTGTCACAGAGACCAGGACAACAGGACTGCCACAGCTGTGGTGTCACAGAGACCAGGACAACAGGACTGCCACAGCTGCAGTGTCACAGAGACCAGGACAACAGGACTGCCACAGCTGTGGTGTCACAGAGACCAGGACAACAGGACTGCCACAGCTGTGGTGTCACAGAGACCAGGACAACAGGACTGCCACAGCTGTGGTGTCACAGAGACCAGGACAACAGGACTGCCACAGCTGTGGTGTCACAGAGACCAGGACAACAGGACTGCCACAGCTGTGGTGTCACAGAGACCAGGACAACAGGACTGCCACAGCTGTGGTGTCACAGAGACCAGGACAACAGGACTGCCACAGCTGTGGTGTCACAGAGACCAGGACAACAGGACTGCCACAGCTGTGGTGTCACAGAGACCAGGACAACAGGACTGCCACAGCTGTGGTGTCACAGAGACCAGGACAACAGGACTGCCACAGCTGTGGTGTCACAGAGACCAGGACAACAGGACTGCCACAGCTGTGGTGTCACAGAGACCAGGACAACAGGACTGCCACAGCTGTGGTGTCACAGAGACCAGGACAACAGGACTGCCACAGCTGTGGTGTCACAGAGACCAGGACAACAGGACTGCCACAGCTGTGGTGTCACAGAGACCAGGACAACAGGACTGCCACAGCTGTGGTGTCACAGAGACCAGGACAACAGGACTGCCACAGCTGTGGTGTCACAGAGACCAGGACAACAGGACTGCCACAGCTGTGGTGTCACAGAGACCAGGACAACAGGACTGCCACAGCTGTGGTGTCACAGAGACCAGGACAACAGGACTGCCACAGCTGTGGTGTCACAGAGACCAGGACAACAGGACTGCCACAGCTGTGGTGTCACAGAGACCAGGACAACAGGACTGCCACAGCTGTGGTGTCACAGAGACCAGGACAATGGGACTGCCACAGCTGTGGTGTCACAGAGACCAGGACAACAGGACTGCCACAGCTGTGGTGTCACAGAGACCAGGACAACAGGACTGCCACAGCTGTGGTGTCACAGAGACCAGGACAACAGGACTGCCACAGCTGTGGTGTCACAGAGACCAGGACAACAGGACTGCCACAGCTGTGGTGTCACAGAGACCAGGACAACAGGACTGCCACAGCTGTGGTGTCACAGAGACCAGGACAACAGGACTGCCACAGCTGTGGTGTCACAGAGACCAGGACAACAGGACTGCCACAGCTGTGGTGTCACAGAGACCAGGACAACAGGACTGCCACAGCTGTGGTGTCACAGAGACCAGGACAACAGGACTGCCACAGCTGTGGTGTCACAGAGACCAGGACAACAGGACTGCCACAGCTGTGGTGTCACAGAGACCAGGACAACAGGACTGCCACAGCTGTGGTGTCACAGAGACCAGGACAACAGGACTGCCACAGCTGTGGTGTCACAGAGACCAGGACAACAGGACTGCCACAGCTGTGGTGTCACAGAGACCAGGACAACAGGACTGCCACAGCTGTGGTGTCACAGAGACCAGGACAACAGGACTGCCACAGCTGTGGTGTCACAGAGACCAGGACAACAGGACTGCCACAGCTGTGGTGTCACAGAGACCAGGACAACAGGACTGCCACAGCTGTGGTGTCACAGAGACCAGGACAACAGGACTGCCACAGCTGTGGTGTCACAGAGACCAGGACAACAGGACTGCCACAGCTGTGGTGTCACAGAGACCAGGACAACAGGACTGCCACAGCTGTGGTGTCACAGAGACCAGGACAACAGGACTGCCACAGCTGTGGTGTCACAGAGACCAGGACAACAGGACTGCCACAGCTGTGGTGTCACAGAGACCAGGACAACAGGACTGCCACAGCTGTGGTGTCACAGAGACCAGGACAATGGGACTGCCACAGCTGTGGTGTCACAGAGACCAGGACAACAGGACTGCCACAGCTGTGGTGTCACAGAGACCAGGACAACAGGACTGCCACAGCTGTGGTGTCACAGAGACCAGGACAACAGGACTGCCACAGCTGTGGTGTCACAGAGACCAGGACAACAGGACTGCCACAGCTGTGGTGTCACAGAGACCAGGACAACAGGACTGCCACAGCTGTGGTGTCACAGAGACCAGGACAACAGGACTGCCACAGCTGTGGTGTCACAGAGACCAGGACAACAGGACTGCCACAGCTGTGGTGTCACAGAGACCAGGACAACAGGACTGCCACAGCTGCAGTGTCACAGAGACCAGGACAACAGGACTGCCACAGCTGTGGTGTCACAGAGACCAGGACAACAGGACTGCCACAGCTGTGGTGTCACAGAGACCAGGACAACAGGACTGCCACAGCTGTGGTGTCACAGAGACCAGGACAACAGGACTGCCACAGCTGTGGTGTCACAGAGAGGTGAGCACTGGAGCTGCCACAGCTGTGGTGTCACAGAGAGGGAACACTGGAGCTGCCAGGGCTGTGGTGTCACAGAGACCAGGACAATGGGACTGCCACAGCTGTGGTGTCACAGAGAGGGAACACTGGGGCTGCCACTGCTGTGGTGTCACAGAGACCAGGACAATGGGACTGCCACAGCTGTGGTGTCACAGAGACCAGGACAATGGGACTGCCACAGCTGTGGTGTCACAGAGACCAGGACAATGGGACTGCCACAGCTGTGGTGTCACAGAGAGGGAACACTGGGGCTGCCACTGCTGTGGTGTCACAGAGACCAGGACAACAGGACTGCCACAGCTGTGGTGTCACAGAGAGGGAACACTGGGGCTGCCATTGCTGTGGTGTCACAGAGACCAGGACAACAGGACTGCCACAGCTGTGGTGTCACAGAGAGGGAAGGTCAGGATTGCCACCACTGTGGTGTCACAGAGAGGGAACACTGGGGCTGCCATTGCTGTGGTGTCACAGAGAGGGAACACTGGGGCTGCCATTGCTGTGGTGTCACAGAGACCAGGACAATGGGACTGCCACAGCTGTGGTGTCACAGAGAGGGAACACTGGGGCTGCCATTGCTGTGGTGTCACAGAGACCAGGACAATGGGACTGCCACAGCTGCAGTGTCACAGAGAGGGAAGGTCAGGATTGCCACCACTGTGGTGTCACAGAGACCAGGACAACAGGACTGCCACAGCTGCAGTGTCACAGAGAGGGAACACTGGGGCTGCCACTGCTGTGGTGTCACAGAGACCAGGACAACAGGACTGCCACAGCTGTGGTGTCACAGAGACCAGGACAATGGGACTGCCACAGCTGTGGTGTCACAGAGACCAGGACAACAGGACTGCCACAGCTGCAGTGTCACAGAGAGGGAACACTGGGGCTGCCACTGCTGTGGTGTCACAGAGAGGGAACACTGGGGCTGCCATTGCTGTGGTGTCACAGAGAGGGAACACTGGGGCTGCCACTGCTGTGGTGTCACAGAGACCAGGACAACAGGACTGCCACAGCTGCAGTGTCACAGAGAGGGAAGGTCAGGATTGCCACCACTGTGGTGTCACAGAGGGAAGGTCAGGATTGCCACCACTGTGGTGTCACAGAGAGGGAAGGTCAGGATTGCCACCA
>JALJVW010000235.1:40130-79073 GCA_024865655.1 Emberiza elegans | reverse complement strand
CCAGCCCAGCAGGGCTGGGGCACTGCCAGCTGCCTGCCAGGCACAGGGGGCACAGAGAGCTTCAATCAGTCAGGGCTGGGAAGGTGCTGAGAAGTGCCTGGGGCAGAATCACTGCCAGCCCTTGGCACAGGAACCTCTGGCTGCAGGACAATGCAGCTGCAGCTCCTGCAGCCATCTCCTAAACCTGGAACATCCCAATGCCTACAGACCTGTGAGTACATTCTCTGGGTATTTCTGGTGCAGGGGAGGTGGAGATGCTCATGGCTCTGACATGCTGAGGCTTGCTGATCAATCATAGAGGTACTTCCAAGGCAAGGATTTTGATAAAATGAGGACATTTCTAAGACTTTGTCTTCAGTTTCTACAACTTGGAATGGCATGAATGGGGATAAATATTAAAGGTTGATTATTAATTAATGTTATGAATTTGCTGACAAAGTTCCTGATAACACTGAACTGTTATTTTAGTAATCACTAGGTTTACAAGGAGATCCCTAATGTGCTTTTCAGCCCCTCTCTGCCCATGGACAGCAACCAGCCTCACCTTGGCTGGAACCATCAGGCTCAGTCTGGGCTGTCCTTTCTCAAGCTGCAAACAGAACCTGCCCCAGCCAGTGCCCTGCAAACAGGCAGGTTCTGTCAGGCCAGGAGAGTGCACAGAGATTTGGGGTCTGTCAGTGCTGGCAGGGGAGAGATCAGGCACAGGGAAACACCTGCAGGAGGAAAATCTCAGGAAGCAGAGACAAGATCAGCCGTGAGAGAAAACAAAACCCAGCAATGCTGTGGCAGGAGAGTTTAGAGATGCCCACCAGGATCCCCTCCAGTGCAGCCCCTCCCTCTGAACAACCCCCTCCCTCCTGGCCCTGGCCCAGCCTCTGCCCCTCAGGGCCGGGGCTCCAAGGCGTGCAGCCCCTCCTGTGCAGGCAGAGCTGCAGCAGGCCGTGGGGCAGCTCTGCGGCCCAGGCCCAGTTCCTCTGCAGGCACAGGGCTGGGAGCAGCTGCCCGGCCCTGGGGGCTCTGGCAGGGGGCACAGCTGGCTCAGGGTGACGCTGTCCCCAGTGCCCGGCTCTGGGCAATGCTGTCAGTGCAGCCAGGGAAGGAGCTGCATCTCCCTCAATCCAATGCCAGCATGAGGACACTTGGAAGTCTCTGAGATTTCAGTCCAAGCTGGGAGCTTCAATCCAGGATGCAAACCTGTCCTAGAGCATCTCTGACTTATAAGATTCATGGGGAAAGGCAGAGGTGTTCTGACACTGAAAATGCTGCTGGGTTGGTGAAATGAGCAACGTGAGTCCTTGGCTACAAATGTGGAGCTGGGCTGGAGTGGATCCATTTCTTCTCAGCAGTACCCGGTAACATTTTAGGGAAAACATGGGAAGATGATGACCCTCCACCTGAGAAAGGTTAAAGCCCAGAGAAACTCTGAATAGGTCAGAATGAGAGACCATCTCCCCTCACTCTCCTCTCATTTCTTTGCCTCACAGAACTTGCTCTGTTCTCCCCAGTGCAGAAAAATGCTGAGGTTTCTGATATCCAAGAACACCAGCAGAGACAAATGGGAGCTTTTAAAAGAAAACCTCAGAACTCTTAAACACAGAAGCCTGTTAATTAATAATTAAAATTATCCATTTGTGTTACAGAGAAGAGTGTATGGGAAATGGCTTTGATCTTGGTTACAAATATCTCCTCTAACCCTTCACTGTTCTCTTCTCCATCAATACATCCCCATGTGCAGCCACAGCAAATGTCCAACAGCAGCTCCATCAGGCACTTCCTCCTGCTGGCATTGGCAGACACGCGGCAGCTGCAGCTCCTGCACTTCTGCCTCTTGCTGGGCATCTCCCTGGCTGCCCTCCTGGGCAACGGCCTCATCATCAGTTTTGAGCCTGCGGCCACCACCTGCACACGCCCATGTTCTTCTTCCTGCTCAACCTGGCCCTCACTGACCTGGGCTCCATCTGCACCACTGTCCCCAAAGCCATGCACAATTCCTCCTACTCAGGATGTGCTGCTCAGGTATTTCTTTTTTATTTCTTCATTTCAGCAGAGTTTTCCTCCTGACCATCATGTGCTACGACCGCTACGTGTCCATCTGCAAACCCCTGCACTACGGGACCCTCCTGGGCAGCAGAGCTTGTGCCCACATGGCAGCAGCTGCCTGGGCCAGTGCCTTTCTCAATGCTCTGCTGCTCACAGCCAATACATTTTCCCTGCCCCTGTGCCATGGCAATGTCCTGGGCCAGTTCTTCTGTGAAATCCCACAGATCCTCAAGCTCTCCTGCTCCAAATCCAACCTCAGGGAACTTGGGATTATTGCTGTTAGTGTCTGTTTAGCATTTGGTTGTTTTGTGTTCATTGTTTTCTCCTATGTGCAGATCTTCAGGGCTGTGCTGAGGATCCCCTCTGAGCAGGGACGGCACAAAGCCTTTTCCACCTGCCTCCCTCACCTGGCTGTGGTCTCCCTGTTCCTCAGCACTGGCTTTTTTGCCTACCTGAAGCCCCCCTCCATCTCCTCCCCATCCCTGGATCTGGCCCTGTCAGTTCTGTACTCAGTGGTGCCTCCAGCCCTGAACCCCCTCATCTACAGCCTGAGGAACCAGGAGCTCAAGGCTGCAGTGTGGAGACTGATGAATGGACAATTTCAGAAACATTAAACTGGTTGGCCAATTTCTGCAAATCTCTTAAATAAAGTCATCTTTGATAGTTCTTGTTGGATTTGGTTATTTTTTTTTCTTTTGTTTTTTTTTTTTAATATTGTCCCTAAAAAAGGTCATTGTTTCTGCCATTTCTCATTTTGTTTCTCTCCATCTTTGCTGTGGCCCCAGACTGTGTCAATGAAGAGCTGTGCTCTCTGGGTGGCTTTAAAGGAACTAAAGGATCTCCCAGCAGAGTTTTTCACCAGAGATCCCCCTTTTGTTCTCCTTCTCTGGAGCTGCAGCAGCAATGTCTGTGTGCAGAGCTGGGGGCAGATCAGGGCTGGCACAGCATGCTCCCTGATCCAGGCCAGCAGCAGCATTGGTCTTGCCCAGTGCTGCACACTGGCCCTGCCATGTCCTGCCCTGGTGGCCCTGGTGTTGCTGCAGGGCCTGCCTGGTGCTCTCCAGGGGCCTGGGCACAGCCCTGGGGGTGGCAGTGCAGGGGCTGCAGCAGGGACAGGCCATGGGCACTGCTGGGGGTCTTGTGACGCCTCAGCCCAGGCCCTGGGGGCTCCAGGCTCCTTGCCCAGGCTCTCTCCTGTCCAGGCCAGGCCAATGCTCAGCACAGAAAAGCCCTGTGAGCAGCCCCAGGCTGGCCGTGGGCAGGCTGGGGCAAACAGCATGGCTGGGGCTCTGCAATGGGGCCCTGGGGCAGATGGGAAGGAGCAGCAGAGCAGGGGCTGATCCATCCCAGTGCGCTGCACAGCCCAGGGCACCGTCCCAGAGCATCCTCATGGAGCTGCCAACAACATCCCCCCTCTGCAGCCCTGGCCTCTGCCCCAGCTCACACAGGTGCCCCATCCTTGCAGGCACAGACACGGCAGCACTGGCTCAGGAGCCCCTGTTTGCATTGCACAGAGCAGGGGGAGCACCCCATGCTGTTGGTGTGGGGACATGAACCTGAGGGAGCACAAATGCCATCAGCCCCTGGGGCCAGCAAGGGCTGGGGGACACCAGGGAAACCACTCAGCTTTGTCCTGGCCTCTGACAACCCTTTGAGTTTGCTCCCATTCTGGGAGTTTCCTGTCCCCTGCACCCTAACACCACCCTGTCTGCCCTGAGCCTCCACCCCAAACTGCCCCAGCAGGTCACCTTTCCTTTCAACCCTCTTTTCTGTTCCAGATTTCCTCCACCAACCATCCCTGTCCCTTCTCTGGACATGCTCCAGCCCTATCCATGGCCTTTCCTAATTTGGGGCCTTCCCCTGGACACAGTTCCTGACCTGGCAGTGTGGCCTCCTTGGGCAGCAGGTGCAAGTGCTGGGGAAGAATCTGCAGGCTCCTGCTGGCCACACCATTCCTGATCCAGGCCAGGAGCCATTGGCCTTCTTGCCCACCTGGGCACACTGCTGGCTCATGTCCAGCCTGCTGTCCATCAGTCCCCTGCAGGTCCCTTTCTGCCTGGCAGCTGTCCAGCCACTCTGTCCCCAGCCTGAGGGACCTAGCTGCTGGGGGGGTTGTTGTGGCCAAAGTGCAGGACCAGGCACTTTGTCCTCACAGAAACCTCACCTTGCTGGATTTGGGCCCTGGATCCAGCCTGTCCCTGTCCCTCTGCAGAGCCCCTCCTACCCTCCAGCAGAACAACACTTGCATCCAACTCAGTCACCACAGTTCCATGATGACCCCTAGAGTATCACAATGGTCTCCATGATTCTAGGAGTCTATACAGGTTCACAATGGCCCCTTTGTTCTATGGCACCTGTGGTGTCACAATGTCCCTTGGATCCTTGGATCCCACAGTGTCACAATGGATCCTTGGTTCCATGAGGTCTCTCAGTGCAGGTCCTTTCAGAGTCCCTTTCAATGCTCTCCTTGGTTCCACAGTGTCCCAGTGGCCTCTTGGTCCCAAGGACCCCCATGGTGTCAAACATGTTTCCTTCATTCCATGAGTCCCTGCAGAGCAACACTGGCCCCTTGGTTCCATGGGGCCCTGCAGTGTCACAATGGCCCCATCATTGCATGAGGTCCTGCAGTGTCACAGTGGCCTCCATGGTTCCACAAGGCCACACAGTGTCACAGTGGTCCCTTGGTTCCCATGAGGCCCCAGAGTGCCCCAATGGATTCCTGGCGCTGCAGTGTCACAATGGACCCCTGTGGACACAAGATCCTGCAGTGTCACAAGGGACCCTTGGTTCCATGGGGCACCAGAATGTCACAATTATTCCCTTATGCACTGGTTTTGCATTAATTGACATTTGGTGAGAAGGGAAGAAGCCACCCAGAGAAATGATAATTCTGAGAAGAGCTGCTGAGAGCTTCCTCTGTGCCTAACAGCACCAATCAGTGACTGGCTTTGGAGACTGACACCTTGTTAAACCACTAGAAAGCTGAACATGCCTCTATGAACACACATGTTAAAAACAAACAAACCCTGGGAAAAGCTCTCTCCCTTCCAGCCTGGGAACAGGTAACAAGGCCAGACTGGCTCCCGTCTCAGCCGGGCCAGGCTGAGTGGACTCTGCTGCAGGGCCGGGCCCTTTCTCAGGGACCCTGCCCAGCCCTGTCCCAGCAGAGCTGGGCACCAGCAGCTGCCAGGCAGGGGCAGGGGAGGCCATCAGCCCGTGGCGTGTTCCAGCTGAGATCTCAGCCATTTCCCCCCAGTGTGGCCGCTGCACGAGATCATGTGGCTGAGGCCAGAGGCGGCCTTGTAGCCCACACAGAGAGTGGCCCTGTGCCTGGAACTGAACGCAGCAGGGGCCAGAGCCCGGCCATGGGGCTGATCCTGACACAGCCCCCAGGGCAGCCTGAAAAATCCATCACTGTGATTGCTTCAGCTGCCACACAGCAGGAATGACATGACCATCTGCAGGCCCTGGGTGAGATATTAACTCTTTCAGTGCATGGATAAGGCTTACAGACCTTCAGTCCTGCCTTGGATGAGAGAAAAGGATACAGTGAAGACACGTAGAGAACAACATGAGACATGAAGGTCAGTAAGAAGTCAAGTCCCAGATGGGAGGGTTGAGGAGATGCCTCAGTCCTGGGCTGAAATCCTCTTATAAGGTTAAGGAGAAAATATAATTGATTCATCAGACACTTTTTACCCTGTAACTCATTGAAAGTGTGCGGGGATGAAGTGTTCAAATTGCAGATATGAGCAAAGGCATTTCTGCTAAAGCAAGCAGATGCTGAAGTAGCTGTGATCCCATGAGAAATTTGAACAGAGAGAGGAGTGATGAAGACCCTTTGCCTCCAGGCAAAGAAGAAAAAGACCTCTGTTCCCAGAGATGAAGATGATCTCAGAAATAGATAAAGAGAACCTTTGCTCTTGAACAGCTCATAGTTAAATTAATATCCCATAAGTGAACATAGTCCATAAACACAGCTGTGGGAAGGCTGTGAAAAGATGGGGGGACTTCACAATTGCAGAGTCCTGGGCAGCTGCTGTTTGTGGAAATCAAAAGCCATGAGAGAACTGGTTTTTGTGGAGAAGTTTCCATAAAATGACAAGGGGACTCCTTCCCTAAGTGAACTGAAGAAAGACTATTCTAGAGGTGATAAACTGACTGAATTGTTTCTGTAAGTGGGAAAGAAAAGGTTGTAGGAGGGAGGAGAAATGTTTTAAAAGTTTTGTTCAGATTCTTGTCTTTTCTCATTTAGTTACTGTTAATAAAGTTTTATTTATACCCTCTTTAAAGTCTTAAGCCTGCTTTGCCTTCCTTCTAATCCTATCTCACAGCAGAAAATGAGTAAGTACATTCTAGTGGGGGCACTGGCATTTAGCCAGCACTGAACCCACCACACCTTAGTTCCACCAGTCCCTGCAGTGTCACAATGGCCCCTTGGTTCCATTGGGCCCCAGGGTCTCACAAGGGTCTCCTTGGTCCCATAGTGTCACAATGGCCCCTCGGTTCAACCAGGCCCTGCAGTGTCACAGTGGCCTCCATGGTTCCATGAGGACCCAGAGTGTCACACTGGACTCCTGGCTTCCATTCAGCCCCACAGTGTCACAATGGGGCCTTGGTTCTATGGTGCCTTCAGGACGCAGTGTCACTGTGATCCTCTTAGTTCCATGAGGCCCTGCAGTGTCACAATGGCCCCTTGCTTCCCCAGGGCCCTGCAGTGTCACAATCATCACAGAATCACAGAATTAACCAGGCTGGAAAAGACCTTGGAGATCAGCACCTCCAACCTGTGACCCAACACTACCTTGTCACCCAGACCATGGCACTCAGTGCCACATCCACTCATTCTTTAAACACCTCCAGGAATGGTGACTCCACCACCTCCCTGGGCAGCCCATTCCAATGCCCAATGACCCTTTCTGTAAAGAACCTTTTCCTAATTTCCAGTCCTAAAATGTCCAATGGTGCACCTGAATGCCGTGTCCTCTTGTCCAGTCGCTGTTCCCTGGGAGAAGAGCCCCCCCCCTGGCTGCACCCTCCTGTCAGGGATGGCAGAGAGTGATGAGGTCTCCCCTGAGCCTCCTCTTCTCCAGGATAAACAACCCCAGCTCCATCAGCTGCTCCTCACAGGACTTGTGTTCCAGACCCCTCACCAGCCTTGTTGCCCTTCTCTGGACACGCTCCAGCCCCTCCATGGCCTTCCTAAATTGGGGGCCCAGAACTGGACACAGCACTCGAGGTGTGGCCTCACCAGTGCTGAGTGCAGGGGAAGAATCACTGCCCTGCTCCTGCTGGCCACACCATTCCTGATCCAGGCCAGGAGCCATTGGCCTTCTTGCCCACCTGGGCACACTGCTGGCTCATGTCCAGCCTGCTGTCCATCAGTGCCCCAGGTCCCTTTCTGCCTGGCCGCTGTCCAGCCACTCTGTCCCCAGCCTGTAGCACTGCAGGGGTTGTTGTGGCCAAAGTGCAGGACCCAGCACTTGGTCTTGTTCAACCTCACCTTGTTGGATTTGGGCCCTGGATCCAGCCTGTCCAGGTCCCTCTGCAGAGCCCCTCCTACCCTCCAGCACATCCACACTCACACCCAGCTTGGTGTCATCTGCACATTTGCTGATGCTGGACTCAGTCCCCTCATGCAGATCATCAGTGCAGATATTGAAATCCACGCTGGCTGGCTCTGATCCCTCGGCCATCCTGTGGGTGCCCTGTGATGGCACTCAAGGTGATCTGTTCCATCACCTTGCCGGGCACCCAGGTCAGGCTGACAGGCCTGGAGTTCCCCAGCTCCTCCTTCCAGCCCTTCTTGGGGATGGGCTCACATTGGCACCTCCAGTCCTCTGGGACCTCCCTGCTGAGCCAGCACTGATGGTAAATGATGGAGAGCAGCTTGGGGGGAGCTCATCCACAGCTCCCTCATCCCCTGGGATGGATCCCATCTGCTCCCAGAGACACCTGGGAGCATCTGAGTGGCTCAGCAGGTCCCCAGCTGCTTCCTCCTGGATTACAGGGGGCTGTTCTGCTCCCCTGTGCCCATCCACCAGCTCAGGAGAACACTTGTCCTGAGGACAACCTGTCCTAATGTTGAAAATTGAGGCAAAGAAAGGGTTAAATACCTCAGCCTTTCCCTCATCTTTAGTTACTCTATTCCCCACTGCATCCAACAATGCATAGAGGTTCTCCTTTACTTTCTTTTGCTATTAATTTATTTATAAAAATTTTTTTTTTTTTATTTTTTCACCAAAGTGGCCAGGTTTACCTCTAACTGAGCTTTCATATCTCTGCTTTTCTTTCTCCATGGCCTAACAACATTCTAAAACACTTCCTGAGTTGCCTGACCTTCTTTCCAAAGGTGATGCACCCTCTTTTTTCCCTCAGTTCCCCACAAAAGCTCCATGTCCAGCCAGGACAGTAATTTTCCTTGCCTGCTCATCTTTTGGCACAGAGGGACAGGCTGCTCCTTTCCCCTTACAATTAGTTTCTTTAAGTGTGTCCATCCTTCCTGGACACCTTTGTTTTTAAGGACTGTTTCCTTAAAAATCAGTACCTGATTCAGTACTCTCCAAATCTGCATCCTGAACAGGCCAAGGTCTGCCCTCCATAATTCCAGGGTAGACGTTTTGTTGATGCCGCTCCTTCTTTCACAGGATATTGAAAACTCAATTATTTTATGGTCACTGTACCTCAGGCAGCCTCCGACCACCCCATCTCCCACCAGCCCTTCTCTGTTTGTGACCAGCAGCAGACAGAGCTTTCCTTGGGTTGGGAGTGTTACCAAAAATTTGGCAAAATAATAAAACTCCATGACCCCAATGTAGCATTAAGAAGCAGCATTCTTTATTTGGCCAGATGCACAGGGGGAGAGCTCCTCCCAAAGCCGTGCATGCTGAGTGCAGGAAAGTTTCTGTTTATATTCTGTATTTTGCATACATATTCATTGATTGTCCTGGACTAAACATACAAATGATAATAGTTTCTCCAAAATCATTAACCTATTTCCCCTCCCCTTTTGCATTTGTTCTTCTGTCCTAGGGGTCTCTCTGGTGGTCCCTGGTGCTCGTGGACCCCAATGTTCCAGTGGGCCTGGCTGAGCTGGCAGGACACTGAGGCTGGTGAATTTCAGTTCCCCTTCTCACACAATGGGCATTGTTTGGTTTCCATAGGCCAGTGGTTTTGGAGAACCAGCATTGTGTGTGCTCACCTGGTGTAGACAATTTATCATCTGGTAACATGAGGTCACAGAGTGGGCTATGACATCACAGAGTGGGTTATGTGAGGTCACTGAGCAACTACAGCATCATAGACTGTCTCTGTGACATCACAGAGCCAGGTGTGACATCACAGTGCAGAGGTCAGACATCACAGAGCAGACTATGACATCACAGAGTTGGCTGTGACATTGGAGATCAGCTGTGTGACATTTGAGAAAGGGCTGTGACATCACAGGGGGGCTTTGTGACATCACTTGTTGCTGTTGGGGGTACAAGTGACAACAAAGAAGGCTTCAAGTATCAGCCCTTTATTGTTCTTCAGTAAAACCTTTTATACCCTTACATACATGGCACCTGTGTGCCCTCTGTACCCTTTTGTGGTTGGTCAGTACACCTCAGCACTCCATGTCTCATTACCTTTAATACTGTTCACCTGCCCTGCATGGTTGTAGCCCCTTAGGGATGAGGCTCAGCCACAGCCCCACTCCCAATTACCACAAACTGTGTGCCTACAATCCCCCTTTTTTTTTCTTTTAAATAAATGCCATGTCTACCATCCCTCTACAGGGCCCTTGCAGAAGAAATAGCAAACATGGTACAAGTATCCCTTGTGTAGATTCCACTAACTCTGGAATGCATCCATGTGCTGACCTTGATTTATTCCCCAAACTTATATTATCTATCATCAAAATCCTTATACCTCCACTTCTAGACTATTGACAATACCAATAGTTGTACAACTTTATAAAGCAACACACAAGAATAAGCTAAAGGCCATATATTAGGATAGTACCAAAATCAACAGCTACGTAATTTTATCAATAGATATACAACTTGAACAACATCAATAACTATACAATTTCATAAAGTAACATACAAGGATAAGATAGAGTCTACATGTTCCTATCACCCACACATTTTTGCCTATTCCAGGGAGTCAAGTGAGCCATAGGCAGGTTCATTGCTTTGAGGGGTGTCATCCAACACAAGCTGAATGCAACGAGCAGGCACCCACTGCACTCCAGTATCTGTCAAGTGTACTTATGCATGTGGAATATGAACTTTTACACTTATACCTAATCAAAGATTAGCAGCTGCAATTCACAAACAAAATACATGTTTCATCAGCAAACAAACACACCATACTGAACAAGAAAGCTACTCTGTCCCCAGCTGCCACTGCTACTTTCATAAATTCTCTTCTTCCTTTTAGAGTTTTTTTGTATTAATTGGTCACTGCAAGCCTCTCTTGTACTGCTCTGTGTTCCATTCTTTTCAAGTCTCAGAGAGCAATCTCCAGGTGGGAGCCAAATCTGGAGCTGTCTTGTCCCCTTTTGATACCATGTCCCATAGTCTTTCCACAACTTCTTTCCATGCTCTAACACTAAAAGCAGTACTTGCATCAGTCTCAAAATCTTGTGACTTTGCTCATAGTAAAACACTATGAAGGGCGTAGTCAGTAGTCTTAATGCCTTTTTCTTTCCAACAAAGCTTTCCATGTAGACAAAACAATCTGTTCTTCACTTGATAAGTTATTTCCCATTCTGTCCCCAGGGACTCACCTGTACCCCAGGTGTCAAAATCAGTCTGGTCCAGACCAAGCAGCATCCCCCCGCTGCTCTCAATGCTACACCAGGCTCCATCTCTGGCTGTACCTCGCTCCACAGCCCAATCCCAAATCACATCGGGTCACTGTGGAGCTGGCCACCATAGAATTTCAGAAAGCTTCTCTTATGTGCTTTCTGTGCAGCTCTGACTCTGCCTCTCAGGGTTTGATGTTGTTTTTGTTCCAGTGCTCATGCAGCAGTGACTTAGCAAGCCTCCCCACACTCTTTGGGGGGTGCTGCTGCTGAGGCACCGGCTGCTGCTGTGGCCATGCCATTTGGCACCTCCATCGCACCGTTTCTGTGTCCCACTGCACGCACTGCCATTCAGGGGGAACCCAGCACTGTCCTTGGTCCCTGCCTGACTGTGGCCATCCCTTGGCAGGGGGCGCAGGGCTCGATCCAACGCACCTGCAGAGAGCAGCAGGCAGTGGCACAAGTGAAAGTGTGGCTGGTACTCTCCCACATTTTAATGAAAAAAAGCAGTTTGTACGTTACCTCCCAAGCCATCTCCTTCCAAACAAGCAAAGTGCACAGCCTCACTCTATTTCTTGTGTACCAAATAAGCAAAGTGTGCAGTGCCTGTCCTCATATCCAGCACCCTTCCTCTTGGGGTGGTGTTTCATACATTGTCCAGACTTCTAGGCTCTCAGGTCTGCCTACATTTCTTTCAGGCTCTCAGGTCTGCCTGGCTATAACTCATCCAGCTCTTGGTCCACCTGGCTCAGATCCCAGGCTCCTAGTCTGCCTGGCTCCACCACCTTACTGCTCTTGGGTCCACAGTGGTCTGCCCAACTCACCTCAGGATCACATCAGGGTCACCAGATGTTGTTGCGGGGGGGGGTACAACTGACACCAATAAAGGCATCAAGCATCAGCCCTTTATTGTTCCTCAGTACAAGCTTTTATACCCTTCATCTTACACGCATTGCACCTGTGTGCCCTCTGTACCCTTTTGTGGTTGGTCAGTACACCTCAGCACTCCATGTCTCATTACCTTTAATACTGTTCACCTGCCCTGCATGGTTGTAGCCCCTTAGGGATGAGGCTCAGGCACAGCCCCACTCCCAATTACCACAAACTGTGTGCCTACAGTCACTGGGTTGTCACTCTGCCCCAGCTTCCCCTCACAGATTCCCCCAGAAGTCCAAAGCTGTTCATGCCCAGCAGGGTCCCCTGTCCCGGTATCCCCCTGGTCCACCTGGAGCCACAGCCTCCCCCAGGGATGTTCCACAAATCAACCCCCAGAGCCTGACACGGGGACAAGGGGCTGGGCTGTGTGACCAGGGCATCAAGGACGTGGATTATCCAGGCCACTGGGGCCTGGTTTGGGTTCCCAGGGCAGGAAAGATGTCTGGCAGCTGGAGCAGGGTCTGGGAAGGGCCTCCAAGGTGGGGCTGTGTGGGAAATGGATTTGTAGAGCGTTCTCAGGGTCTGACAGAAGGTCCACACAGTACACATCCATATGCAAATTTTGAGATAAGAAATGCTGACTTAGAAATGCCATGGAATAGGACAGATGTTGTTGAGAGAGAAATGGAGATAGAAAAAAGTTTCAGAGGATGACCTTGCAAATAAGACTAAATACTTTGGAGAAATAGAACTTGAAAAAGATGCATTGTAGTGGGACCCACGAGGGGTAGTTTTAGATGATTGGCTTTAAGGCATCGGCAACATGGACTGGCTAAAGCTGAGAGGCCAAGAAACCCTTATAATGTATTGTAATTAGGAAATAGCTGGCTTCTGATTGTGATGGCATGAATTACAACATCTGTATTGTCTCACACTTCTCATGAGATTGAAAATGGAATAAAAGTTTTTTAAATGCCTCTCAGTTGCCCCATCTCTGGGTCAGGAAAAGGGTATTGTCCAACAGCACTGGAGCCCTTGGGCTGTGAGCAGAGGCTGAGGGAGCTGGGCTTGTCCAGCCCAGAGCAGGGAAGGCTGAGGGGCTCCTCATCCCAGCCTGGCAGTGCCAGCCAGGAGGGGATGGAGAACACAGAGCCAGGCTCTTCACTGGGGGGCCTGGGGGGAGACAAAAGCCAATGGGTGGAAGGGGAAAGAGGGGAGATCAGCCAGGACAGGAGGAGATGAAATGAGTCAGGCTGGTTTCAGCATTTCCTCAACACCAAAAGCAGCCTGAGCCCATTCTCCATCCACCACTGACAGCTTGGCAAATCAGGAATTGTTCAGGCTGTTTTGCCCCCATTCCAGGATGGGCATCCTGATACAAGAGTTTAAGTGTGTTTATGTCTATCACAGAATCATCTTTTTCTAAAATTGGGTTTTAGTAAAAATCATTTGTGGATGGTGGACATGTCAGATGTTGCTGGGATGTCTCACATGGCTGAGAGGGAAGAGTTGGTTGTGTATTAAATTGTGTCCTGTTCAATTGTGATCTGTTGGCCATGAAGAGAAACTTTCTGTGCCTCTGAGTGCCACCAGTTCCTGACCCCCAAAGGACACAAACCTGATGAGTTCTGGTTCCCACTCCAGTGGTGGCACTTGCACCTCCCTCCATAGCCAGAGCAGAGCTCCCTTGTCCCAGAGAGTCCCTGGCAATGCAGGGATGAAGGAAACAGGACAGGCTGTGGGGATCAGGGGCAGGGCACAGCCAGGGATTTGGGGTGGTTGTGAGCCCAGGGCAGGACCCGGCCCTTGGCCTTGGTGAACCTCATCCCATTGTCCTGGGCCCATGGCTCCAGCCTGGCCAGATCCCTCTGCAGAGCTTCCTGCCCTCCAGCACAGCCACACTGCCACCCAGCTTGGGCTCACCTGGGAACTGACTGAGGCTGCCCTCGATGGCCTCGTCCAGATCAGCAATAAAGAGATTTCACTGAGCTGGCCCCAGTCCTGAGCCCTGGGGACACCCCTGGATGTGACTCCATTCCTCAGCTGCTCTGAGTGCCAGGGGTTGGATGGGGGAAATGGTGGGGTGGGGGTAGGGACAAAGAGTGATTGATTGTCAGCCATGAAGGGTCTTGATTTTCAAATCTGTTCAGACTGCATGAGGGGATCAATATCAACTGGGGATTGCTGATACCAATTGATAAACAGGAAAAGAAAACTAAACAGGACTAAACAATTCTCTCTTCATTGTTTTCAATGTAGTAGATTCACTTTGAATACACTTCTGAAATCTGTCTAATAAACCACAGAAGAACTGAAGTATTCAAGGCTTGAATTATTCCCATGATCTTCTCTTGTTTGGGTGTTTTGAAGAAATGTTAATCAGCTTTTCTCATTGAATTTCTGAACTGAAGATCTCAAGAAAGAAGACACCTCTGAAAAAGTAAAATTAATTCAGCAACCTCCAAGGTGCTGAGGGTCCATCCTGATCAGAACAGCAATGAACAGAAATGGGCACAGCTTTGTGGCTGCCCCAGCTTTGGGATGGGCCCTGGGCCTGGAGCAGGAGCAGCTCTTGAGGGCCCCAAGGCCGGGGCTCTTGTGCTGCCCTGGGCAGATGGGATGGCAGCAGGGGCTGCAGAGCTCTCAGCATCTCCTGCAGAGGAGAGCAGGGCACCCAGGGAGCCTCCTTTCCCTTGGCCAGGCACGTTCCCCCATGGTGGGGCTGAGTCCTGTGGCAGCTGCAGCTGCTGCTGTGCCCTTGCCAGGGGCTGAGGCCGTGGGGCAGTGCCCAGAGCAGCCTGGCCTGAGCAGAGCTGTGGGGCCAGAGCCGGCTGGGCTGGGCTGGGGAGAGGCCCTTGGTGCTGCCCAGAGCTCAGGGCAGCTGGCAGAGCTTGCAGGGAGCTGGGCTGGGCTCCGAGAGCCTGGCCCAGAAACCATCAGTGTCCATCTCAGCCTGGCTGAGCGTGCAGGGGCCAAGAAGAGCAGCCCAGGGTCTGCAAGTTCTCTGGGTGGGAGCTGAGCTTGTGAGCCCTTGAGCCCTGCCAAGGGCTGGGGCTGCACCTCCAGCTCCAGAGGAGATGGGACAGATGGGAGCACAGACAAATCATTCCTGCTGCATTCTTTCTTGTGTTGGCTTGCACAGGTGACCTGGATCCATATACAGAAAAGGGGTTTTGTGTCAGATAACACTGGTAGAATGATAAGAATAATATTATGTACCTGAAAATAATATTTCATGCATAATACACAATGAGACATAAAAGGCACATATGATCAGAAGAGCATCTGAGTTTTTCAGAGTAGGAGAGACTCATAGATGTTCCAGTAGTCAAACCTGTTCAAATACTTTCCTCAGGGCTTCCTTGAGATGAGAGGTGACCACCAGAAGCCAAGGCCAGCCAGAGCTCTCTGTCCTGGCAGCTTTTGTCTGGGAGAACCCTTGCAGATAGGGAATTTTTCAGGGGAGTATCAATTTTGACCATGGGCACCTGGAAAGAGGGATGGTTCTTTTCCATAGGAAGGAAAGCACAGAGCCCCAGTTCTCCAGGGGCTGATGAGAGGCAGCCCTCAGCATTCCAAGATGAACTGGACCTGTCAGGTGGCCCCTGGGAAGCCAAACCAGCCAGACCTGTTCCATGTCCCCTTGGTTCCATGAGGCCCTGCAGTGTCACAATGTTCTCCTTGCTTCTGCAGTGTCACAATGGCCCCGTGCTTCCATGAGGCCCTGCAGGGTCACAGTGGCCCTTTGGTTCCATGGGGCCCCACAGTGTCACAATGGTCTCCATGATTCCATGGGGCCTTGCAATTCCACAATGCTCTCCATGGATCCACAGTGCCCTGCAGGATCACAACGGCCCTTTGGTTTCACAAGGCCCTGAAATGCAGCAATGGCCTCTGGGTTCCACAAAGCCCTGCTGCTCCACACTGGGCCCTTGGGACCATGCAGCCCAACAGAGCCACAGTGATGGCCTTGGTGCCACAGGGTCCTCACAGTGTCACAATAGCCTCCATGGTTCCACGCTACCCCTCAGTTCTCCACAGGAAGGAAACCATGGTTCCGCAGCGTTTCAGGGGCTGATGAACTGCAGTCACCAGAGGCTAAGTCCATGCCTGTCTGTCTGTCCTGGCAGCTTTGTCTGGGAGCAACTCTTGGATATTGGAAATTTTCAATGTGGAATCCCAATTTCAGCCATTTCTCCCTGGAGGAGAAGGCCAGTTCTTTTCCACAGAAATGAAAGCACAGAGCCCCTGTGTTTGGAAGGCAGATGAGAGCCGGCCCTCAGGAGGCCAAGGCCAGCTGGAGCTGTCTGTAATGGCAGCTTTTGTGAAGGAGCAATCACTGGATATAGGACTTTTGGAGGTGGAATCGCAATTTCAGCCATGGGCACCTGGAGAAGAAGGATGGTTCTTTTCCATAGGAAGGAAAGCACAGAGCAGTGTTTCAAAGGCAGAATAGAGGCAACTGCCAGAGGCCAAGGCCAGGCAGAGCTGTCAATCCTGGCAGCTTTTGTCTGGGAGAAACCACTCCATATATGAATTCTGGAGGTGAAATACCAATTTTGGTCATGGGTCCCTGGGAAGGAGGGATGGTTCTTTTCCATAGGAAGGAAAGCACAGAGCCCCAGTGTTTGAAGGCAGGTCAGACCCAGCTGTGAGGAAGACCACGTCAGCCAGACTTGTTGGTAATGGCAGCTGTTGTCTGGGAGCAATCCCTGGATATTGGGAATTTTGGAGGGAGAATCCCACTTTGGCCATGGATGCTTGAATGAGAAGGGCAGTTCTTTTCCATTTGAAGGAAAGCCCAGAGCCCCAGGGTGTCAGGGGTACATGAGAAGAGACCCTTGACATGCCAAGGGCAGTTGGACCAGTCAGGCCAAGCCAACCAGACCTGTTCCCTCTTCCCTTGTTTCCATGGGGCCCTGCAGTGTCACAATGGTGGTGTCATATTGGATCCTTGGTTCCATGAGGCCCAGATGTGTCCCACTGGTCTCTTGTTTCCATGGGGCTCCCAGTGTCATGGTCCCTGGTCCCTTGCTTCCATGAGGCCTGGCAGTGTCACTGGGGTCTCCTTGGTGCCGCAGCGTCACAATGGACCCTTGGTTCCATGAGGCCTGGCAGTGTCACTGGCGTCTCCCTGGTGACACAGTGTCAATGTTGAGTCAGGAATGACACAGACTCCAAAAGCTATCAGAAGGCAAAAAGGGAAAAAGCCTCATGTTTATTGAGGTGACTTCTTTTATATCCTTGTCTGACACAGACGGACCTGATTGGTCATTTAATCAATACATTTCTCATGATTGGCTAATTAAGAAACCATCTGTTGGTAAACATATTTTCATAACACATTCTAGATGTTCACAAACAGTGGGTGCATCAACTTAAGAATTGTTTAAGATTCTTTTCTCTGAGCTTCCCACAGGTTTTCCCATAATGATAGTTGGGAAACTCCATTTCTCTCTCTCAGCATCCACACCACAGTATTACAATGGACCCTTGGTTCCATGGGGACTCACAATGTCAGAAGGGTCTCCTTGCTTCCATGAGGCCCTGCAAAGCCCCTTGATTCAACGAGGCCTCCAAGTGTCACAATAGACTCCAGGATTCCATGAGGGCCCACAATGTCACAATGGACCTTTGGTTCCATGGGGTCCTGCATTGTTCCATGAATCCTTAACTCCATGAGGCCCTGGAGTGTCACAATGGACTCCTTGGTTCCATGGTGCCACACAGTGTGACAACTGCCCCTTGGCCTGCCAATACTCCACGGTGTCACAATGGTTCCTTGCTTGCATGAGGCCTTGTAGTGTCACAATGGCCCATTGGTTCAGTGAGGCCTTGTAGTGTCACAATGGTCTCCATGATTCCATGAGGCCCTTACAGTGTCACTACAGACACAACATTGGTTTCACGGAGCCACACAGTGTCATTATGTTCCCCTTGTGTGGCAGCAGCTCTCTGGTCAGAAAGAGAAAAAGCTACATAAACTTCCACATGAATTCGTCTGGGAAACTTTAGGGAGCTAGAGAGAAAGAATTCTAAACAATCTGCACCTGGTGTTTTATAATAAGCTGTTTTGTCCATAAGGTTATTTAGAAATGGGTGTCTTCTTAATTAACTCATGATGACAGTGTTTTTATTAAGTTACCAATCAGGTCAACCTGTATCGGGACTGAATATAAAAGAATAGGTTTCCAAATAAAGACTGTCATTTTAGCCTTCTGATGGCCTTGGAGTCTATGTTGGTCATTACTCAGCAGCAACACTCTTGGCTCCACAAGGATCTGAAGTGCCACAATGGCCCTTTGGTTTCACAAGGCCTCCAAGTGTAAAAATGGCCTCCATGGTTCCATGAGGCCCTGCTGTGTCACAATGGACCTTTGGTTCCATGATGCCCCAGAGTGTCACAATGGTATCCTTGGTTCCATGGTGTCAGAATGGACCCTTCATCCCATGGACACCCACAGTGTTCACTGCAGTCCCCTTGATTCCACCAGGCCCTGCCATGCTCTAATGGCCCCTTGGTTCCAGTGGGTCCCAAAGTGTCAGAACAGTCTCCATTGTTCCCTGAGGCCCCGCAATGTCACTGTGCTCCCCCTGGTTCCACAGGGCTCCACTGTGGAGCAATGGACTCTTGGTTCCATGGGGTTCCTCAGTCCCAATGGTCTCCTTGGATCCACAGGGTCACAGTGGCCCCTTGGCTCCAGGTGGCCATGCTGTGTCACAATGGCTCATGGTTCCATGAGGCCACACAGTTTAACAAGGGACCCTTGGTTCCATCAGGCCTTGCTGTGTCACAATGGACTTCTGGTTCCATGAGCTCTCACACTGCCAGCAGCAGTCTCCTTGGTTCTGCAGTGTCACCATGGACCCTTTGTTCCATGAGGTTCCGCAGTAGAACATGGTCACCTTGGTTCCATGAGGTTCTGCAGTGTCACAATGGACCCATGGTTCCACCAGGCCTTGCTGTGTCACAATGGCCCCTTGGTTCCAAGAGGTTTCTCAGGGTCACAATGGTCTCCTTGGATCCGCAGTATCACAATGGACCATTGGTTCAATGTGGCCCCAATGTGCCAAAATGGATTTTGGTTCCATGGGGTTCTGCTGTGTCACCATGGACCCTTTGTTCCATGAGTTTGCACAGTGTCACAGCTGACTCCTTGGTTCTGGGAGGAACCACTGACACCAAATCTTTGAAATATCAGAATAAGGCTCCTGAACACTAATTTGCAATTTCAGAGGGTCATCATTTATTCAGGCCTGAGGTCTGGTGAGGATAACTCCTAACATTATGTGGACATGTAATTCTACCAGTTGGCCCTGCCAGAGCCAACTTGGGCAGCACTTTGGCCATGGCTGCTGGGCCTGGGCCTGAGCCAGGAGCAGGAGACAAGTGACCCTTGCAGGCCTGGGGCCTCATTGCCTCCTTGGCCCTGCTCAGCAGCCTGGCAGGGGCCGCCCCATGCTCCTGCCCTTGGCATTGCACATCCCCACATGCCAGTGCCCATCCCGGGAAGAGCCCTGAGCAAGGAGGGAGGGACAGCATCTGCCTGGCCAGGGGCTGGGGCTCAGGCCTTGGCCCTTGGCATTCCTCAAACACATCCAGCTTTGCTCAGCACCAGAGACACCTTTGCCTTGTTTGTGCCCAGCTTTCATCACTGCCTCCAGTGTTCTGCTCTACCTGGAACCTGGGGACACTTTCTCAGTCGTGTCTCTCAGTGGGACCCATTAAAACTTCAAGAAAGTTCAGAGTTTCGTCTTAACTTTGAGTTGTTGAGAAGTTTTTTGAGGACTCTCTCAGGGACTGAGTCTGATGGAAACAACACCAAAGCCTAAAGAGCATCATTAAAATTTTCCTAGTCCAGTTATGTAGAAAGATTTCAAAGAACTTGTAAGAAGTACACATTCCTATTTTAAATGAAGTATTTTATTTTATTTCTCTTTAGAGCAGAGGTGATTGCAGCATTCTGTGATTGATATTGACCCAGGGTCTCTCCTCAGCAGCTCTGGCCTGCTCACAGAAGCTGTGCCTGGAGCTCTGACCCAGTGTGGACAACCTTGCTCCACATTGCCCAGCCCCATCCTGTCTGTCCTCACTCCCCTGGGCCCTGCTGTGCTTGGAGAGCTGGCTGCACTCAGCCTAAGAGGGGTTTTCCCTTTTTGGGGTTTTTGAAGCAATCTGAAACTCCTGAGTTTCCCCACTGCAAACAGACACACTGCTCAGGTGTGTGCCAGCCCCAGTGCCACCAAAGCCACTGCAGAGCTGCCCTGGGCCAGCTGTGAGGGTGGATCATCAGCCCAAGCTGCACTGGGCCACTGCAAGGGGCTGTGGCCATGGGCACTGCACTGACCCCACTGCTGGGTTTGGCTGCCATGGCCACCGTGAGAAATTAAACTGTCCTTGGAAACACTGGGGAGGACTGGGACATACTGGGGAACACTGGGAACGCTGTGGGGACTGGGACACTGGGGGACATACTGGGGAGGGGACACTGGGGGATTCTGGGACAAACTGGGGGACACTGAGGCATCCTGTGGATGACATTGGGAGGAACTGGGGAGGGACTGGGAATGAACTCAGGTGTATTGGGAGGGACTGGGCTGTACTGGGAGGGACTGGAGAGGCACTGGGATTGAACTGGGTTCTACTTAGGATGAACTGGTCTGTACTGGGGTAGTACTGGGCTGTACTGGAAATGAACTGGGCTGTACTGGGAGGGACTGGAGGGGTTGTACTGGGCTGTTCCCGCCTCCACCTCATCCCATTTGCCGAGGCTCCCGCCCATCACCGGCCGCAGCCAATCAGCGCCGGAGAATAAAGCCTAGGGGCGGAGCCTAGCGTGGGCGCCATCTTTTCTTCTTGCCTACAACTCCCGTCATGCCCCGCGGCCAGATTCAGCCCCATTGCAACCAGGACTACAGCGCCCGTCATGCCCCGCGCTCCACAGAACCCCCGGGATCCGCCCCCATCTGTCCCATAAGTGTCCCCCAGACCCTCCAGGATCCCTCAGTGCCCCCTCAGCGCCCATTCGGGACCCCCAAAAGCGTCCCCGGACCCCCTGAGTGCTCCCAACCCCACAGATGCCCGGGACAGCCACTTCTGGGAATTCATCTCCTCTCATCCCCTGCGGCCCCAGAGCCCCTCAGAACACAGTCCCGCGCCTAAAACTCCTGCCGTGCCCCGCGCCCTAAAGAGCCCGGTCAGAGCTCCCCGAGCTGCCCCCAAGGGCTCCCGAACCGTTTAAGTTCCCCCGAGGACCTCAAGTCGCGGCTCGGACGCAAAAGTGTCCCCCAAGAGCCTTCCCGGACCCCCAAACATCGCGTTCGATCAACTTCCGGGACTACAGCTCCCAGCATGCTCCGCGGCGCACGTCCAGCGCTATTCCAGCCGGGACTTCATCTCCCGTCATGCCCCGCGCCCCGCCGAGAGCCATTGCAGCTGCGCCTGGAACTCCCGTGATGCTCCGCGGCCCCGTTAAACCGTATTAGACCCGCGCCTACAACAATTATAAAACCTTTAACTAACATTGGAACTTGACATAACTATAAAACGTTCAACAAACAATACAGAGCTAGCATTGGAACTTTTTATTAACTCCTTTAATAATGAACTTTATATCAACTCCTTTAACAATCTGTTTTCTACAATTTCTCCCTCTAATTCTTCATTAGGGCTCAAGCCTGCATCAATTAGCAATTACTTCTTCTTGAAAGTAGAATTTTCTTAATTTTTGATCTTGGTTGTAAATTTGCTTAGCTTCTTGATTGTTCATTATCATGATTTCTTTTACTTCTTTCTTATTAAGCTCTTTTGGTATCATTAAACTTGCTTGTACAGCAGATGTTACAACTCGGATTTATAGGGGAGCATGCAAGGTAGGAGGATTAAACCAGCAATTTCACATACGATGAAAAAGGCTATTTTTTCCCACCAGTTTCCTTTTAATGACCAGAAACTGTCCCACCAGCTGGTATCGAATGTTGGGGTCCACTCTTGTGTTCCAACATAAACTAACTTCTGGATTTCCTTTGAGATATTTCTAATGACTTCACTGCAGTCATCTATTTCTAAGCAGCACTCAGAGGAGTTAAATTTTCCACATGTGCTTCCTTCATTGGCCAATAAATAATCTACTGCTAGTCTGATTTGATACACTGCAGTTCTAGTCTGGGATAGTTGGTCATTTATGTGGTCTAAAGCTAGAGAGGTTCGGTTTGATACCATCTCGAGCACTGCTTGTAATCTTAGAATCCGATTTAACGTATAAATTCATTAGAAGACTTAGTAGGAGATGGGGTTGGTTTTGACTCTTCAGTGGGAGGTGGTCCAGGTCCTTTAATCTGGGTTATATGTGTCCACCCCTTCTCTTGGGTCCGTACAGCTGTATTGGTGGTGAGTAGGACCTGAAAAGGGCCTTCAAACTCAGAGGTTAAAGGTGCAGTGTTCCATGATTTAACTAACACCCCGTCTCCTGGATTGATGTTATGTCCCTTAGTGTCTAAGGGAGAGGTTTGAGGGAGATAGCCCTTTTTCCTAAGATCTTCTAACATCCTTCCTATGGCCTTTAAATACTTTTGGGTGGCTTTCTCTCCTTCTGTATAAATTCCCATGCTGTATGAGGTTATCAAGAAGGGGAGTCCAAACATCATTTCATAAGGTGAGACTCTTATACCTGATCGAGGCCTTGTTCTAATTTGTAACAGTGCTAAGGGTAGACATTTAAGCCAATTCATCTGGGTTTCTGTAACTAATTTAGTGAACATGTTTTTGATGGTTTTATTCATTCTTTCTACTCTTCTGGAGCTCTGGGGATGCCAATGGGCTGTGCAACCTCCATTTCATTCCCAGGGCTTCAACAGCTTGTTGTAAGACTTGGGCAGTAAAATGTGGACCTCGGTCAGAATCGACATTATTTATCAACCCATATCGGGGAATGATGTTTTCTAGGATTGCTTTTGTGGCTACTTGGGCTGTCTCTCTTTTGGTCGGGAACGCCTCTACCCAATGGGTGAGGTGATCCACGGTCACTAATGAGTGTCTGTATCCCTGGACAGGGGGCATTTCTGTGAAGTCGACCTGCACACTTTGGAACGGCCGCAAGGCCAACTCTCTTCCCCCAGATCAGACAGTACTCTTCTCATGACTTTCTGATTAATTTGTTGGCAAGTTAAACATCCCTTGGTAACTGCCTTTGCTATGTTCCGTACTCCCATGCCCATATGATCCCTTGGAAAGTGGTCACATAAGCCTTGTATTCCCCAATGGGTCAACTCGTGTAACTCTGTCATCACCTTTCAGGCTGGAGCTTTATTTAAAATTTGCCGTCTGTCAGGGGTCCACCATTCTCCATTTTCTTTTTGCTGTCCTCTCATCTTTTCTAACTCTCTTAATTCTTTCTTGTCAAAGATCGGTTTTTCCTCTTTTCTTTCCCTACTAGGTGTTCCCTCTATCTTAAGAATTTTAACTGGACTTTCTTGTTCCAAAGCTACTTCTTTTGCTACTTGATCAGCTAATTGGTTCCCCTTTATTTCAAGGGTGTCCCCTTTTTGATGTCCTTTTATGTGAACTTTGGCTATCTCTATTGGATTCCTTAGGGACTCTAGTACTAATTTTCTTAGCTTTTCATGTATGAAATTTTTGCCTTTAGAATTTACGTACCCCCATTCTTCCTATATTTTTCCAAATATATGGACAATTCCAAATGCATACCAGGAGTCGGTGTAGTTTTTTCCTTTATCTTTTTCTAGTAGATCTAGCCTTCTCTTCAGGGCATAGATTTCACAGCACTGGGCAGACCAAGTTGAGGGTAGCTTTCCTTTCTCCTCAACTTGCATGTTCTGCCCATCTATGATTGCATACTCTGAGACCTTTTAACCAGCTACCATTCATGATTATCCATCTGTAAATGAAATTCTCCCATATGGGAGGGGCCCATCTTTTAAATCTTCTCTCACTTTAGTCTGCACTTCAATAATTTCTAAACAATCATGCTCCCGGTCTGTTAACGGCTCTCCCATGAGGAACTGGGCTGGATTTAAACATTTTGAAGTGACTAATTCAAGGCCCTTGGTATTTATTAGGATGACTTCATACTTTAGTATTTGGGAGTCAGTTAGCAACTGAGGGGCCTTGTGACTTAAAACAGCTTTTACATGGCGTGGGGTATGAACCCGGATCTTCCCCTTTCAGGTTGGTTTCTGTGTGTCTTCTATCAGGGTGGCTGTTGCTGCTATCACTTGCACACAGGCTGGCCACCCTCTGGCTACTGGATCTAGTAACTTGGAGAGAGATGCGACCGGCTTCCTGCATCCTCCCAATCCTGTGTAAGGACTCCACAAGCTATCCCCTCTTCCACGTTTACAAATAGGTCAAAGTTCTTTTTAAGGTCTGGTAGGCTCAGTACAGGGGCAGAGGACAATTTAGTTTTCAGATTCCAAAGCTGTTCCTCGTCATTTGAGGTCCAGGTTACAGGCTCTGAGTCTATCAATTTGTCAGATGGAAATTTAACACTTTTAGTATACTGATCAAGCCATAATCTGCAATACCCAAACAAACCTAATAATTTTCTAACATCTCTTTTTGGTCTTTGGGGCAGGGATGGACAGAATTCCCAAAATTCTCTTGGGGCTTGACCTTTTATACCCTTGGCTGATTCTATGTCCTAGATATGTTACTTCTTGTTCCACAAATTGCAGTTTCTTTTTGTGATACTTTTAGACCTTTTCCCCTAAGAAATTTAGGAACCATATGCTAGAACTTCTAACTTTGTCTTGTTGTCCCCCTGATACAAGTAAATCATCAACATATTGTAAAATATGTACCCCATTCTCAGGTTTAAACTGTTCTAGGAGTTCTTCTAGAGCTTGCCAAAGAGATTTGGGGATTCTGTAAACCCCTGGGGAAGATGTGTCCACCTTAGTTGCTGTTTTCTTTTCTTTTCAATGTCCTCCCATTCAAAGGCAAACCAGTTCTGGCTCTCTTCAGCCAGGGGACATGCCCAGAAGGCATCCTTTAAATCGATGACAGAGAACCATGCATGCTCCTTAGGCACTTGGCTTAAAAGGGTGTGTGGGTTTGTACTACCGGGTGCCTCGCAACCATTCTTTTATTAACTTCTCTTGAATCTTGTACTAATCGATACCTTCCATCAGCTTTTCTCTCCGCTAGTATGGGAGTATTATGTGGAGACATGCATGGTGCTAAAAATGCCTTCCTTTAACAGCTGGTCAGTTACTGGGGCTAGTCCTTTCTTTCCCTCTGGGGAAATTGGATACTGCCTCACCCGAATGGGGAGATGTCTTTCTGCATCTCTGCTTTTATTCCTGGCATATTCAAACAACCAATTCTTCCCTCCCCACCCACACATTTGGGTTGATTTCATCTTTGTCTCCCTTTGTTAAGACCATTATTTGTACTACCATTTTTCCTTCTTTTGGGATTACTCCAGTTCCCAATTTGATTTGTAAATCTTGTCCTAATAAATTACAACCTAACTTGGGGATGTAAATGAAATTAGCTCAACACCCTCTTGAATTTCCTCTAATTTCTACATCTTCTATAATCTGGGCCTCAAATGGTTCTCCTTTGGCCCCTTGTACTTTGCAGACCTTTTTAGCGACTGTGATTCCTGTTGGTATTTTAGTCACACATGACTTGTCTGCTCCAGTATCAACTAAAAATTCAAATTCATCATTCTGGGGACCAATCTCCTTCAAATTTTACCAAGGTCTCTTCTAGATGGTTTTCCCAGGAATAGAACTGGGGACATTCTTTACCTTCTTCTCGACTCTTCAAGATGTTCTGGGAAGATCACGGACTGTCACGGGACAGGGAAAGTGTCCCCTTCCCCTGACCTTGCCCAGCCTTCTGATAAGAATCACCTAGGAATGTAGCCCAACCCGGTCCTAGCAACCTTCCTACCAGTCCTTTTGCTCAGTACTGATTTCCACTGACCCCAGTAGTTTCCACCTACCAAGTCCTCCCCTGACGTAGAGAAGACCCCTAGAGTATAAAAATCCATGAAGTGAGCTAATAAAGGGCTTTTGAAACCGTCCCCGCCATATTGGTGATTGCGTGAGTTCATTGGTCCGAACAGCTCTGATCGTGAGCTGTCGTGCTGAGACCCAAAATCAGACCGCCAAGCCTGCTGAAAGGCTACAAGTGGTGCTGAAACCCGGGAGAACCCCAGGGGTTCGGGATTACGTCTGATCAGGAGATCAGCGGCCCCGCGGCAGGCCTGACCTGGAGCACGCGGGGACGCCCTGGACACCAGCGTTGGACAATGGAGACCATCGCTAAGGTTGTGAGTTTTCTGAAGGAATTTTATGGGATAAAATGCGAACTCAGGTATTTTAATCTCGCTATTGCGAGACTCCTAGAGTTGAGAGTTATTACTCGTCCAGTAGATATATTAAACCCAGATATCTGGGAAATGTGCACCATGGCTTTAGCAGAGGACACTAAGTCCACAGGGAACGCCAAAAGCCTAAAGTCATGGGGAGAGTGGAAAACTCTCTGCGTAAAGCAATGGAAGAAAGAGAAACTTGGGAAACAGCAAGAAATCGTTTATTTGCTGTCCCGGCGCGGGGGAGAGGGGAACCGGGTGCACAGTGCACCGCTGAAAACGCTCCGGGCGGAAACGGGTGCATGCAGGAATCGGCCGCGCCCCATCCGCTCCTCCCGGACCCAAAATCCCGGTCCCCAGACCTAAAAACCGATACCCCCGGAGCCTCCGGGGACCCCTGACCCACCCGGAGGTCCCGGCATGCCCAAAACCCCGCGGAGACCGCGGAGATCGCGGGAAGCATTGGGAGCAGCCCACGGGTCGCAAAGCGCCTCCTCCCTCCGCCCCCAGGTACCGATCCGGGGCAAGACGGGGAACATCCGCAATCCATTGAGGGGGAAGCTAGTCGACGCGCCCGAGCGCCGCCCAGACGCCGACAGAGGGCGGTAGGCGCCAGCACGCCAGAGCGGGTGCCGACCACCGCCATATTGCGGTCAAAATGGCGATCGGGAAGAAGCCGAGGGGCGTGGCGGCGACCGCGTGGCTAATGGGAGAACCGAAACGCGAACGGCCGCCATTGCGCATCGGAAGGGAGGCGGGGGGGCATGAACCGGACTGGGAGCCGCGCCGCATGCCGCCGACAGGGGGGAGAAATCCTGCCCTGCGGGTGGCAGGACAAACCCAGGGGGGAGCGCACCGTCCCCCAGTGGGGTGGGGGCGGGCTGAAGGAACAAAACGGGGCGGAGGGCCGGAAGTGTGGTGGCATTCGAGTTCGGTTCGGGAACAAGCGACAGCAGCCCCTGAGAGCGGGGAGACAGCTGAGCCGGACTGGCTCTCGGAAACTGAGACCGTAGAAATACAGCGGTTTCGAGCAAAACCGAACAAATCTCTAGACAGAGTCGGGAAGCAGACACAGCATAAGCTCACAGATTGGGGAAAGATAAAGATCGCATGCGCCTGAGTTCCCCACAGCGGCGGCGATCCATGCCTTTCCCTGTGAGAGTCACTGGAGCTCAGGGAAACCAACAGAGGAGTTACACGCCTATCAATCCCAAAGAGGTGCAAACGATTGCTAAGGCTATCTCGGAGAAAGGGATCAATTCGGCCGTGGTTTCCACCCTCATAGATGGTCTTTTTGGTAATGATGATCTGCTGCCTTTTGATATCACGCAAATAAGTCGTATGCTTTTTGACGGGGCGGGACTAATCGTGTTTAAGCAAGAATGGCGTGACAATTGCTCAACAGCTCTCGCTCTCGCGTCGGGGAGGGGCAACAGCTGCACGGGTCGAGCCTATCGAGATTGATAGGAAAACATGACGAAGTGATAACGCCTCAGCAACAGGCAACACAGTTGCGGGCTGAGGAGGTGCGAGCGACAACCCGGGCTGCCAGAGAGGCGATTCGCTCAGCTTCCCGAGTAATGGCTAAACCGGCGCCATGGACCACCATTAAACAAGGGGAGAGTGAGGGTTTCACACAATTTGTTGACCGTCTGCAAATAGCGGTCGACTCTTCAACCTTGCCGACAGCGGCAAAGGGGGCAGTCGTCTCAGATTGTTTACGTCAGCAGTGTAACTCCGTCACCAAAGACATTCTGCGCTCCTTGCCCGCAGGGGCAAGCGTGGCTGATATGATCAAACACGTGATCAGAGAGGAACAGCTAACCCCCATCCAAGCAGCCGTGCACACCCTAACCAGTGCTATGGCGTGTTTTAAATGTGGGCAGGCGGGGCACGTCGCGGCGGGCTGCCCCCAGCCGGCACGGCCCCCCCCAGGAGCACCCCCGCTCCAAACACGCCCGAGAGGGATCTGTTGGAGCTGTGGGAAAAGGGGGCATCTGGCAAGGGAATGCAGGTCCCGGCACCGGGGAAACTGCAGAGGGGGGAGGCAAGCGGGTCATGTTCAGCCTCCCCCCACTGTGAATGTAAGACGACCCACCTATGCCAACCCGCAGTGGGGCTCGGGGACTACATATCCCATACTCCCACAGGGGACAGCCGGTTCCACGCCCCCGCCGGCAGCCCAATGGCAGGGCGGCACGGCCCCGCCCACAGCACCCTCGTACCCGCCGCTGCCGCAAACTGTGCCGGGACAACAGGGGCAACAGGGGACGCCCCAGAACGGGATCCCTGGGTGGCTCTGGCCATGAAAATAGGGAAGGAACCCCTGATGGTGTGGGGGACATGCCGCCTCTACGGCAGTCAGGATCCCCACGTCATAGGGCTGCAGTTCTGGGCGGACACGGGCTCAGACTGCACCATCCTTCCACAAGCACACTGGCCCGGGCATTGGCAATTCAAAGAAGTCCCCCCAGTGAACGGGGTGGGAGGGCAGTCCCGGGCGTGGAGAAGCACCCAGCTGGTGGCTATAACGCTCCACACAAAAGAGGGACCAGAACAGACAGTAGCAATCTATCCCTATATCTTGCAAAACTCCCCACCCCTGATAGGGAGGGATGTCCTCGCCATGCTAGGAGTCAGGATTACAAATTTATCATGAGGGCCACTGCGGTTCACCCCACACTGCCGATCAAATTGACCTGGAAATCATCAGAACCTGTGTGGATCCTGCAGTGGCCCATCCCTGAGCCTCGAATGACAGCTCTACTGGAGCTGGTTGACCGCGAATTGCAAAAGGGCCACATTGAACCCTCCACCAGTTTGTGGAACACCCCTGTGTTCGTGATTCCTAAAAGGTCCGGAGAAGGTTACCGTCTCATTCACGACCTAAAGGGAAGTGAACAAGACAATTACGGCCCATGGGCCCAGTTCAGACACTGCTGCCCATGAACTCAGCCATCCCTGAAGGGCAACCATGCGCAGTGCTGGACATCAAGGACTGTTTCTTTTCCATACCCTTGCACCCTGAGGACAGAGAACGATTTGCTTTTTTCGGTGGTGTTCCCAAACGGTGAGCGGCCCAACCTCCGTTTCCAGTGGAGGGTACTCCCACAGGGACTTGTGGACAGCCCCAGCATATGCCAAATCACTGTGGACAAAGCACTGATGCCAGTCCGACGCCCTACCCTGCTGCCACCATCATCCAATACATGGATGACATCCTGGTCGCTGCACCATCAACAAGCCAGGTGGATCATCTGGTGTCCGTGATCGCAGAGACCCTCCAGGCCAACGGCTTCGAGATCGCGAGCGCAAAGATCAAGAAGGGACCCTGTGTGACCTTTCTTGGAGTGGGGATCACAGGTTCCTACGTGACACCCCCCAAGGTAAAGGTCTGCCGGGACATCAGGACGCTCCACGATGCGCAACGCCTGGTGGGATCACTGCAGTGGCTTCGCAACATCATCCTAGTTCCTCCTGAGGTCATGGACCCTTTATATCACCTTCTGAAAGGAAAGCACTCCTGGGAACCCAAGGAACTGACACCAGAAGCGGCGAGCTCCCTCGACTTCATCGAACACCAGATGTCCACAGGTACTCTGGCCAGGTGGAATCCAGCTGCGCCGCTGGACTTGTACGTCCACTTCACGCCCGAAGGGAGGTGGGAGCATTGGCACAAGGACCTTCCGAAAAGTCCCGACCGATCCTGTGGGTGATCCTCGGAGGACCTGCTCGTGCGTTCTCCCCAGGAATCGAATGCATCGCCAACCTCATCACAAAAGGCAGGAAACTCGCCCTGAAACACCTAGGAACCGAGCCAACAAAAATCCACCTTCCCTTCCGCAAGCAGCCAACCACAGAGTCAACCACAATATCGGAGCACCTGGCCCTCGCTCTTGCTGGCTTCGGAGGAGAAATCTCCTACTCTGCCAAACCACCCTGGACCCAGCTGCTGACCGTTGTCGACATGGACGTGCCACCAAAGGTCATGGACCGACCGCAGCCAGGACCAACAGTCTTCACGGACGCTTCCTCCACGACTTCCACCGCAGCAGCAGTGTGGCAGGCAGGAGAACAATGGCATTGCGTCAAAGCATGCGACCCCACACTGTCAGTGCAACAGCTGGAGGCGACAGCAGTGGTCCTGGCGTGCGGACTCTTCCAAGACGAGCACCTCAACATCGTAACGGACTCTATATTCGTGGCAAAGCTCTGCCTAGCCATGGCAGGACCAGGTGTGTCAACATCCGCAGCAGCCCTGATGCTGGAGGAAGCGCTCTCCTCGCGACAGGGCACCGTGTCTGTCATCCACGTCAACAGTCATAATCCAGTCAAAGGCTACTTCCAGATCGGCAACGACAAAGCGGACGCCGCAGCGAAAGGCGTGTGGACGTTGCAGGAAGCCCGCCAACTGCATGAATCGCTCCACATCGGAGCAAAAGCACTGGCAAAGAGATGTGGGATCTCAGCGGCGGATGCGAAACATGTAGTGGCCACCTGCCCTCACTGCCAGAAGTCACCCCTGTGGACCAGTGGGGTCAACCTGAGAGGTCTCAGGCCTTCTGAGATCTGGCAGTCAGACTTCACTCTGTGTCAGCTGCTGAAGCCCCTGAGCATGGCTTGCAGTGACAGTAGACACTTGCAGCGGGACGATCATAGCCACACAGCACCACAAAACTAACTCTAAGGCCACAATTCACCACTGGCTGACAGCCATGGCATGGCTTGGTATCCCCAAGCAGATCAAAACCGACAACGGTCCCAATTTCACCTCCAAGCCAGTGCGAGAATTTGCCTCGAAATGGGGTATCACTTTGGTGCAGGGTATCCCGTATAACAGTACAGGACAGGCCATAGTCGAGCGAGCAAATCAGACCCTGAAAACCAAGCTAGAGGTGTTGGCGAAGGCAGAGGGCTTTGCCAATTCCATTCCCCCGGGAGACCAGGCACGTGTGCTGGCAACCGCCTTGCTAGCATTGAATCAGTTCCCCAGGGGGGAGGAAACAAACAGTCCTGTTCAAAAGCACTGGGCCACTCGAACGTTAGTGGAAGGCCCACAGGTTGCAATTAGAAATGAGATGGGCGAGTGGGAACAGGGTTGGAGGCTGATGCTCACGGGGCGAGGGTATGCAGCTGTCAAAAAGGACGGCAAAATCAGGTGGTGTCCACTCAGGTTGATTAAGCCTGACCTCCACAATGAGCAGGATGAGACTAATGAGAACTGTGAGTTTCTGTTTTCAGGACATGCTCATGGGGCGTCCTCGTAACGCGTACGCCCCCGTTCCAGAGGAAAGTGACAGACCACCGAACCGCCAGACAGCGCCCGAGAGACCCGCACGGGTGAGACCCGAGCATCAACGGTGTCTCTGTGTGATTCTGCTGCTGGGCCTTGTCGCCAGAGGGCAAGCCAGCCCAGACCTCTATCCCCACCAGCCATTCAGATGGGTCATGCGTCATCTTAGTAGCGACAAAGTGTTCAGAGAAACCATCACGCCAAACACCCCGTCCTTCGTGCTTCGCACTACCGACCTGTTTCCAGGACAACCAAAGGTAGACCCCCATTCCCCACACGCCACACACATGTACTTATCCTATTGGTGTCCAGCCTCAAACCCAGGAAAAAGTTACTGCAATCGCCCAGGGTGGGGACATTGCGGACACTGGGGCTGTGAAACCATTGTTACAGATGCCAGGCCGTCAGGGCCTGGATGGGATCCACAAGAGCCTGACAAATTCTTACAGTTTGCGTGGGCACCCACTGGCTGTAACTCACCAGTCTTCCTCCACGGAAGTTTCTATCGAAACCGTCACAAAATCCCCAAAATCCGAAAGTGCACTCACTATAACATGACAGTTCTGCAGCCAAATCACCCTAGCTGGGCCATAGGCAAAGCGTGGACAGTAGTCCTTCAGGAATCAAAAGAGTGGGTGAATGTGCAAATTGTCAGGCTCCAACCGTCAGCATCCCGAGCGATCGGGCCAAACAAAGTTATTAAAGACACGCAGAAAGGGAGAGACACAAGCTATCCCAAAACCCTACCCACAAAGGCCACCGGCATCCCGACCGACCGAGCGGAAACCTTTCCTATAGGCCGCCCGGCCGGATCAGAGTCGGACCCAATCCTTCGCATGTTAGAAGCTACCTTCCTTTCCCTGAACGAAACTAACCCTAACCTGACTGATTCTTGCTGGCTTTGTTATGATGTCAAACCTCCTTTCTATGAAGGAGTCGCTCTAAACACTTCTTTCAGTTATTCCACAGCCAATGCCCCTCACCAGTGCAGGTGGGATACGCCTCGCAAAGGAATCACCCTGAGCCAGGTCACGGGACGGGGCAGATGCTTTGGAAATGCTACCCTAGCCAAGCGGAGAGGCGATGTCTGCACCGAAGTTGTCAAGCCTGACAGGAAGAAAAATAAGTGGGTGGTCCCGTCCGCATCTGGGATGTGGGTTTGCCAGCGGTCGGGAGTGAGCCCCTGTGTGTTCCTTGCCAAATTTGATGATTCTAACGACTTTTGTGTCCAGGTTCTGATTGTTCCTAGGGTCCTGTACCACTCAGATGAAGAGATGTATCGCCTTTTCGAGGAACCCAGCCGGCTCCACAAAAGAGAAGTAATAACCGGTATAACTATCGCAATGCTGCTCGGCCTAGGAGCAGCTGGAACGGCCACGGGTATCTCAGCCCTAGCAACTCAGCACCAAGGACTGTCCCAGCTGCAGTCGACCATCGATGAAGACCTTCAAAGGATTGAAAAATCCATCTCCTATCTGGAGAAGTCGGTCTCCTCTCTCTCGGAGGTGGTCCTGCAGAACAGGCGGGGGTTAGACCTCCTGTTCATGCAGCAGGGAGGCCTGTGTGCCGCCTTGAAAGAGGAATGCTGCTTCTATGCAGACTACACGGGAGTTGTCAGAGACTCCATGGCAGAACTCCGGAACAGACTGGCTCAGAGACAGAAAGACAGGGAAGCCCAACAGGGCTGGTTCGAGTCCTGGTTCAATAAATCACCATGGCTAACCACCCTAATTTCTACCCTAATAGGTCCACTGGCAACGCTGCTTCTAGCTGTCACCTTCGGACCGTGCCTGCTGAACAAGATAGTTACGTCGCTCAGAGCCGCTTGGAACGGACCAACATCCTGTTCATAGGCCAGCAACAAATGTTGTGAATGCAGCCAGGCTGAGCTTGCCTGGAGAAAAAGTCACTCAGGTTTCCCAAACCCCTTTTCCTTTATCAAATCACAACCTTATACCTCATTTTAATGCCTATATGTATATAACTACCTCGTTCTTTTTATGATAGAGAGGGGGGAAGTGTGGGAGAACAGGGACAGTGGCGTTCGGAAGATCACGGGACTGTCACGGGACAGGAAAGTGTCCCCTTCCCCCCGACCTTGCCCAGCCTTCTGATAAGAATCACCTAGGAATGTAGCCCACCCGGTCCTAGCAACCTTCCTACCAGTCCTAGTACTTTTCCACTGACCCCAGTAGTTTCCCCACCTATAAGTCCTCCCCTGACGTAGAGAAGACCCCTAGAGTATAAAAATCCATGAAGTGAGCTAATAAAGGCCTTTGAAACCGTCCGCCACGTTAGTGATTGTGTGAGTTCATTGGTCCGACCAGCTCTGACCGTGAGCTGTCGTGCTGAGACCCAAAACCAGACCGCCAAGCCTGCTGAAAGGCTACACATACAAAGACAATTAGGATGCTTTACAGCCTCATGGAAACTAGAAGCCATTGGGACACTTTGTGGCTCCATGGAATCAGAGACCATTGTGACACTCAGGGGCATCATGGAAACATGGAGCCCATTGTGACACTATGAGGCCCCATGCAATAAGCAAAGCATTGTGACACTGTGAGGTCTCATGGAACCAGTGGGACCATTGTGACCCTGGGAGGACCACTCTGATATTGTGAAACCAAGAGGCCTTTGTGATACTGCAGGGCTGCATGGAACCAAAGCTCCAGGGTGACACAGAGTGGCCTCCTGTCATCAATGACCCATTGTGACACTGTGGAGCCAGAGGAGACCATTGTGACACAGCAAAGCCCCAGGGTCCAAAGATCCATTGTGACACTGCAGACCTCATGGAACAAAGCAGTCACGTGACACTGTGGGGCCTGGGGAACCACGGAGACCATTGTGACACTGCAAGGCCTCATGGAATCCTTGGGACCATTGTGACACTGTGGGGCCTTATGACACCTAGGGGCCACTGTGGCATTGTGGGGCCCCACTGAACCTAGAGGCCAGTGTGACACTGCAGGTCTTCTTGTAATCAAGGGGCCATTGTGACACTGCTGGAACCCATGGAATCAAAGCACCATGATGACACTGCAGGGCCCCATGGATCCAAGGCACCATTGAGACACTATGGAGCCCCATAAAACCAAGGGAACACAGAACAGCTCTGGGTGGTTTGGCCTCCCATGGACTGCCTGACTGCTCCAACTGACCTTTGCATGTTGAGGGTCACTTCTCATCTGCTGCTGAAACACTTGGGCTCTGTGCTTTCCTTCCCAATGGAAAAGAACTATTCCCTCTGCTCCAGGCACCCATGGCCAGAATTGGGATTTCACCTCCAAATTTCCTTATATCCAGGGATTCTTCCCATAGGAATATTGCCAGGACAAGTCTGGCTGGCAGTAGTTTCACAATGGTCACCTCTCATCTGTCTCCAAAACACTGTGGAGGCTCCACGCTTTCCTTCCCATGGGAATGAACTCTCCTGCTTCTCCAGGTGCCCATGGTCGAGATTGGGTTACCAACTCCAAAATTTCCTAGATCCAAAATCTGCTATTACTGACAAGTCTAGCTGGCCTTGACCTACTGAGGCTCTCACTTGCCTTCCAAACCATGGGCCTCTGTGCTTTCCTTCCTATGGAAAAGAACTGTCCTTCTCAGCCAGGTGCCCATGGCCACAATTGGGATTTCACCTCCAAAACTGCCTGTTGTGACAGACTGGAGGAGGTTGTTGGCTCTAAACATTTCATGTGTTGGGGAGGAGGGGGCAGGTCCAGCCTTGCCCTGCCCTGTAAGCCCAGCCCTGCCCTGCCCTGTGACCCCAATCCCCCCAGGGGCCTCCAGTGGGTTTACGGTTTCTACCTGAACCATGGCACACTGAACCCCCAGGCAGCTCCAAGGTTCAGCTCTCCCTGTTTCAGGGGAAGCTGTTCCCCTGAACAGGCACCGCGTCGCCCCTGAGCCAGCTGTGGACTCCAGCGCGGTGTCAGCCCGAGGCTCCTGCTGGGCTGAGTCTGCCCTCAGGCAGGGCTCAGCTCCCCCACAGCTTCTCGGTGTCACCTGTGAGCCCCGTGGAGAAGACACCTCTGTGCCCTCTGCTCAGAATTTCACTGCCAGGACAGCAGGAATGCAACCCAAATCTGCCTTCAGCCCGGTGGGCTTGGGAACTCGTGCACCAGGGGCTTTCTTGCCATTCTGCTGCTCATGGCCAAGACATTTTCCCTGCCCCTCTGCCAGGGCAATGCCCTGTGCCAGTTCTGCTGTGAGGCTTCCCTGGGGTGGTGCCGGCACCAGTGGTTCCTTCAGTATTGGAACTGCAGTCAGGGAACACAACTGAGCCCTGGTGAGCTCTCAGGATGCCCAGGGACAACTGATCCACCTGGCCCACCCCGAAATTCACCCAAGTCCTGCTGGAGCCATTGAACCCAGCGGCCAAGAATTACCCCAGAGCCAGGTAAAACCACCCGCCCTTCTCCAGGACACCACAGTGGCTCTACCCCACTGTGGCCAGGCATTACAGGTGACCGTGTAAGGCCCCTCACCCAGGAAACCCCACAGCCCCGCAGTGCCCCGTAGACAGGTAGACCCAGCAACCCCATCCCGCCAGGGAACCAAATTTCAAGACCAATAAATAATTTCAACCTACTTTTGACATATGAAGATTGTTTTTGGCATTTAAATTCTTTTTAGTAAATCAAGAATTTTGGGGGTGTTATATTGTATTTGCAGGGATGCCCAACAAAGGCAGGAATGGTGCATTAGAGTCCATATTCTCAGAAGGCTAATTTATTACTTTATAATACTATATTGTGAAGTGGTTCCTGAGAGCTGTCCAAGGCTGTGATTCCTGTATGACATTCCAGGGCATTAGTGAAGGGTTCTGCACATCTCTTTCCCCAGGGACAATGTGGATCCATCAGAGGTGTGTTACAGCCCAGCTGGGAAAACATTTCAGGCCACTGCCTTGACTGTTTGCTCTGGAACTTGCCCAAGGAGCTGCAGGGCCCAGGAAGATTTTTTCTGTGGAATGCCCCAGAGCTGAGAGACCAGAGGGTCCCTGTGGGGGATCCTTGACCAGATGGACAAGAGCTGTGATGTAATTGGGTTGCTGAGGACACCTTGGAATGGAATTGAGGAAGTGTCCGCAGGGTTCTAATTGCAGAATAATGGCCAAGGTGAGATCCAGACCTCCTTGGAGATCAGTGCCAGTCAGGGGGGTGGCCCTGGACAGCCAGTGACTACGTGCCAACATCCCGGGCAGAAGGAGCTGGACAAGCCCAGAGGCTCCCAGTGTGGGCAGATTGGCCCTGCAGCTTCAGGGACCCCATGGGAATGTCCCTGCCCCCCTGGGGTCTGTGCATGAACTGTGCAGAATCACTCCCTCCAGCTCTCAGCAGTGTTATGTTTGCTCAATTATCTCCTCATAAAAACACTCCAAACAATATTTGAGATAGCAACAATTTTAATTAAATAATTTAGAAAATATATAAAGAAGGGATAATTTGGTTCTAACAATAGCGCATAAGCAAAGGATAACTGCGGGGTACGGAGTGCAGGGCTTTTGGACCCGTGCCACCCTCCGTACGAACTTGCCAAGTGAACATTCCCCCCTTATATGCCATGTGTTAATACCATATTCTCTTAGTTCCGGTTCGTCATCTACTTATCTCCGCCCTCATGAACACCTTTACTGTTGTGATAAATAGGTATGATTCGTGCTGATAAAATTGTAAGACTAATCAATATTGGTACCGTAATTAATATTTGGGAATAGGTAAAATGGTTAAAAGTTGTAATGTTAAAAGAAGAGAGGGAGAGCAGGGCTCCACCTCCGGCAGATGTTCACAAGGACAGGAGGAAGAAACTGAAGATACAGATGCTAAAATGAACAAGAACCTGGTTGGGTCCCAGAAAATGCTAATTATAAGGGATTTATTGTTTCGATATGTAGATATAGCGATATGTGCTTTTGGCTCATATTGTACTGGCTTGGTGCGCATGTGTAACCCAAAGGTGAATTAAAGGACATTGAGGAAGAGAGGCCTTCATTAGTGACGATCCCCAAAGACTTGTACGACCACCAAACTGAGTGATGGTGCATGCGTAGTAAAGGTGTTCATGAGGGCGGAGATAGGTAGATGACGAACCGGAACTGGAGAATATGGTATTAACACATGCATATATAAGGGGGTAATTTCACTTGGCAATTTTGTAATGGAGGGTGGCACGGGTCCAAAAGCCCTGCACTGCATTCCCACGGTTATATTTTGCTTATGCACTATTGTTAGAACCAAATTATCCCTTATTTATATATTTTCTAAATTATTTAATTAAAATTGCTGCTATCTCAAATATTGTTTGGGGTTTTTTTATGAGGGGGACAATTGGGCAAACATAACAATTTTGGTGCCGAAACCCGGGACCCTCTTAACTCCAGGGAAGTGGATAGCTTCTGGGAAGGAGCTCCCCACCAGACTTTTAATGGTCCCAAAGCTAGACCACTCTCCCTTGGGAAAAGAGAGTCTTTATTACAATAACACATAAGCAAATTAGGTATTGAAAGAGAGAGAAGAAGCTCCTGTCAGTGCCTGGCTTACAGGAAGGAGAGAGTACCCATATAAAACTGCTTTGTGCACAAAGACCCTCGTGAGAAAAGGAGGCTGTGAGTACCATGGGGTTTTGGGTCTGGGGGCGGCTGCATGCATGTGTGAGTGTGTGTGGAGTGTCTGAGACGGGGGCTGGCAGTCCCGGACCCCCGACGCGAGAGGGACCCTCCCAGTAATGCTTTTTCCGAGAGGAGGCCGCCCGGGAAAGGAGGGAAGTGAAAAAAAAAGTGAGGAGTGGGGACCCGGGAGGTTTAACCTGTGGGGGAGAAGAGGGTCCTTGGTCCAGGAACCTGTAGGAAGGTCCTTTAGCAGGAGAGAGTAGGGAGACTGAGGAGAGGATTGAATAGGTTCAATTTCCTTGGAGGGGTTAGCAGGCATTTTAGTATGTGATTAGGTAGTGAGAGGACGGAGCTGATATATTGAGAAAGTGGCAGAAGTAGGGAGGAACAAATAGATTGCAGAGAGAAAAATAGGAGTGGGACAAGTAGATAGAAAAAGGCAGGGTGACAGAGTAGTAAGTGAGAAAGTTGAACCACGAGGTGAGTGGGGAAAACTAAGATTCTTCTGGTACCAGGGATCTTTAGCTTGTTGTCCGCCAGAAATGGGTCAGGGAAAAATAAGTCCCTTGACTTCCAGGGGCATGATTGTGTGAAGAATCCGCAGGAAGTTAGAGTATCTGGGAACTGTGAGGGGGTTCTCAGGAAGGAGCATTCCTCAGGACAGCCCACTGGGGATGATGATACGGTATTGGGATGAATGGGAATCCCAAAGAAGAAAAGTAAACAGAAAATGATTAGAAGTATTGCATGTTTGAATGGACAAAAGAAATGATCTGAAAAGATAATTTATATTGGCCCAAATTTAGATCATTTGAGGATTGACCCATGTTTCTAAATATATGTGAATTTAAAAAACCCTGTTAATCAGGAGGAGAGAGAGTATGCTTATGGAGTCCTAGAGGAGAAGTAAGTCTGTTGTTCAGAAGCAGGACAGGAGACATAATATAGAAAAGCTTTTAAGTGAGCACCAGAAAAATGAGTCCCC
>JALJVW010000235.1:0-32215 GCA_024865655.1 Emberiza elegans | reverse complement strand
GCAATAAAGAGAGGGCAAAGAACCTTGGACAGCATGGTCACGCCTTTTAGGGACGGCTCTGGTGCCGCCCACCGGTGTTAATAAACGTACCACTGTCTAACTTTAATTAGTTAGAGAGTCTCTGCCCGTGGTCTTTGGTTTTAACGACCCATAGCCTGCTCCTTAATGAGAACAATGCTATCAGTCAGAAAGCAAAGGCTGCAGGAACTCCTCTCCTGCAAGACAGGCTCTTGTCAGGCAGATTTCCTGCTGGAGCCCAGCTGGGACCAAGCAAAGCAGTGCTGGCTGCCATGGAAACCATTGGAAGCAGCCTCGTCCCTCTCCTCCCCATGAAACCAACTTCAGCCTGGCCTGAAGAAGTCCTGATGCACAGGCTTGCTTGAAGCAGCCTCCACTCCCAGCTCCACACTTGGCCTGTGTGTCCTGAGCTGGGCTGCCTTGCTGGAGCTGAGCTTCTCCTGTGCTTGCCTCCTGCTGCAGCTGCAGGGGAGCCCTAAGGACATGAGCTTTTCTGGCTGCTGTCCCACCATAAGGAGAAGCCTGGCAGATCAGCAGTGCAAGGACTTCACCTGTGGCAGGAGCAGGAGCCAAAGCAAGGTTTGCTCTGTGCCCCACGCCTGCCCATAGCACAATCCCACTGTTTTGGTGAAGAAGGGAGATGATGGAGAAGATGCCACTCAACACCATGGACTTCAAGACACCTCTAGAGGCAGTGCCAAGGCAAGCCCAGAGCCCAGCTCCTGCAGGCAGCAGCTAAGCCAGGAGGGCTCAGCACTCAAACAGAGAAGAAGAGGTTCTGTCTCAGCAGAAGAAGGTCCTTCCTCTCTTGGCAGCCAGGGAGCTCAGAGTGGCCATCCCTGTGCTGCTGCTGGCCTGTGCTGTGCAGCACCTCTGAGCTCAGAGGCCTTGAGCAGGGAAGCCCTGCAGGACACAACCCATGGCAGAGCAGGAACCCATGGAAGGCTGACTCACCTGTCCCTGAGAGGGGCCTGAGAGCCACAGTTGATCTCCTGGGGCTCAGGGAGGAGCTGACACGTGAGGCCTCCCCTGGCACCAGCCCCTCATAGCTGGGGCCTCCTCCACCTGGCACAGCTCTGGGGCATTGCAGGTGGTGTTGAGGTGGCCAGAGAAGGTGGAGGAGACCTGCTGGCTCTCTCCTGGCTGCAGCACACCTGGCAGTGGCAGGATACTGAAAGCCTGGATGGAAGACAGGAGAGATTGAGGTGCTGAGCATGGAAATGGATGCAGAAGAGCATCTTGGAGCAAAGTGCAGCTGTAGCCAGAGGGGCCTATTCCCCAAACACTGCCAGAATCACCCTCACCTCCTCCTGCATCCATGCCACTGACCAGTGCAGGGACCATGGGGAAAATCTTCTCCCATCCTCACGGGTCAATGCATTAGTTAGTACATGACATGAAAGGGAACTGGGATGTCTCCTGGCAGTAGAAATTCTCTCTGATGCACAACTTGCTTTTAAAAAGTTTCAAAACTTCTTGCTTTTAGAAAAGGAGGAGACTCAGACGGAGAGCTCTTGGAGGCTGAGGGAAGGAGTCCAGCCCTGCTCATCTGACTCCTGAGGCTCTTCCCCTCTCTCTCTGATTTAAATGCTGCTTTCTAAAGGTGCTACAGCAAAAGCTCCTGCAAAACTTTCCTGTGGAGCACCTGAGGAGTTCCAGGGGGAGCAGTGCCCTCCACAGGTGCTGCACAGCGTCCTTGGGCAGCCCTGCAGCGTGTCCTGCACGGCCTCTCCAACAAGCAGCTGCTCCAGCAGCACTTTGTGATGGGCCTGCAGGGATGGGAGGCCCCTCTGTGGCCAATGCTGAGGGCCCCCAGTGGCACTGGCAGCTCCAGCCCTGCTTGCCACACTGACAATGGGCAATGAGACAGATTCCCTCTTGCCTTCTCTGCTCCCAGGGGAGTGTGCGCCACGTCCAGGGAGCACCTGAATCCCTCCAAGCCTCGTGGCAGGTGAGGGTTTGCAGCAGTTGGTGCTGGCACCCGAAAAACAAGCCATTTTCTGTGCTGGGAGGAAGAGACAGCCACTTTGCAAAGTCTCCCTTTGTCAGACAGCTCCAGGGCCAGCAGTGCAACAGCAGCTCTGGGTGAAAGCAGAGCCCTGCAAACGGGGAGTCTGGCCGCCTTGGGAAGAGGCTCCATGGAGATCAGGACTCATCCCAGCTTGCTCTGGGCAGGAAGCTGGAGGTGTTACCAGGATTATGCAGAGAAAAGCCTCATCTTACAGTGGGAAGGAAGCAAGGCAAAAAATCCCACACTCAGCACAGGCCTGCAGGATCTGAGTCAGCTTCTCCAAGGAAAACTCTCCTGTTTCTCCCTCCCCCTCACCCCATGTCCAGCCACTGGCCCTGCTGCCCAGCCCACTGTCAGGGCACAGCACAGCAGGGCAGCAAAAAGGGAGCTCAGCATGAGCAGGACTTGGTGCTGGCAGGCTGGGGAGGCAACACAAGCACTGGATGTACAAGAAAATCTACCTCTGCTCCTGAAGAGTGGGAAGGATCCTGCAATTCTTTCAGGGCTCTGACTGGCTCCTCCACATTTCTGACCCTGAAGTGTCTCCAGTGAGATGCCAGGGAATCCAAACTGGTTTTTGTCCCCTTTGGTGGCTGGGGCTTGAATTTAGATGGGTAGAGCTCATCTCTGGAAAATAAATAACCATGAACAGGGACCTGCAGTGGGAGGGAGGGACACCTGCACGAGCAGCTCCTGGCCAGGATGCAGCCCCTGGTCGGTGCTGGCACATTGAACTGAGAAATGGTTTGATCCAGCCCTTCCCAATCCAGGCTGGGGCAGGTCTGTTCTAAAGGCAGCCCAGGGATGACACTGAGGTGCTGCAGCAGCTGCAACTGCTTGCATTGAGCAACTACAGAGGACAGGCATTAACACCTGGTGGGGATGCAAAAAGCACAGGGGGAGAGGAAAAGACAGAGAAGGCAGCAAAAAGGTGAGATTTGAGGCACCGAGGGGCAGACCCAGCCAGTGCTGAGCCAGCACAGCCCCCCAGTGCCCAAGGCCAGAATCTCTGCAGCTCCACCAGGGATTTATCAGGAATGTTCCCCTGACACTGCTGGGGGTTGGTTGACATTTTCCAACCCTCCCAGGCGACTCAAGTCACATTCCCCATCCATCCATCCATCCATCCACATACACAGGCTGTGGTGCTGGGATCCTGCCAAGCTCTGCCAGCCTTGGGCTTGGGGAGGTTTCTGCCAGCCGTCCTGAGCTCCGTAATTGTGCTCTCTGTGCCAGGAAGCAAGCAGGCAGAAAGATTTAAAAAACCAAAACAAACCACAACAGGGAAACCTAAAAAAACCTTCAATAGCTCAACCCTGCTCAAGTTATTTCTTTAGGGACAGCTACCACTCTCCAGCTGAAATGCTGGGCTTTTGGGGAAAAGGAATTACATGTTCACCTCCAAATTGAAAAGGATTAAGGTAAGAGAACCTTTCAAACTCAAATTATTGGCCCAAAGCTTTTACCTTTGCAAGAAATCTCTAGTTAAGGCCAGCCTGACAGTTAAACAACTGGTTCTTGTGGTGGGGAGAAACCCTCCTCTTTAAGGGAAGCAGCCTGATAGTTGAAAGCAACTGTTTTGTCAAACTTCAGGCTCCCCAGCACAGCCTGCATTGCCTGTCCTTCCTGGTCACTGATTTACAGGCAATGCCACAATGGCCTGGGTTCAGATGTTTGGTGCCATCCAGGGAATTTGGCATTGCCATTTCCATATGTTTTAATCAAAGTTTCAATCCTTGCAACCAGTCTTCAAATGCCAGCTTTCCTTTCTTTTACAGAAAGCTCAAGGTTCCCAGAAGTCTTCTGACATCCTCTTTTGTGCTCAGAGAGATGACATTTTCAAACAGATGTTGCCAAAGGTAACAGCATTTGAAAGAACAATGAACTCAAATGCCCCTGGATTCCAGCTCAGCTGAGCTCCATTCTGTGTCAGACACTGAGATTGCCACCTCTAAGGCAGGAGCTGTTTGTGCCACCCATCCCTCCTGCCCTTCTCCCCAGCAGCCTGTGCCTGTTTTCCCCTGGCAGAATCCCTGTCCCTGTGCACCCTACAGGAGCAGCAGCCCCACAGGCTCACATCTCCCCTTGCCCTCACCAGGGGGTTTCTCTCATCCCCGAACACGCCGATGGCAACGTTGGTGCGATGAGTGCCCACGGCCTGCACTTCCACCACCACTGGGATCTCTGCTGTGCTCTGGGGCTGCACAATCCCACAGGGCTTGGGGCTGGAGTAGAGCACAGCAGAGTCCTCCTTGCGTTTCTGGAAGGGACAGAATGAAATGCAACTTCAGAGGCACCTCTGAAGAAACTTTAGGCTCCTTAACATCCACCACAACAGCAACTTACACACACGTTTAAAACTCCCCAGGACAAAGGTCAAAGGCACAAACAAGATGCAAGAATTGTAGGCTTAGCACTCCCAGGGGATTCTGCAAGGAGGCTGCCAGCACAGGCACTGGTGTCTGTGGATGCAGCAGCTTTTCACAACCCTCTAAGATCTCCCACAAGAAAACACCCTGAGGACTGGAACATCAACTGTTTCCTCAGGAGCTTCAACTGCCTCCTCAAGTTTACATTCAGGTAGGATCCTGTTCTCAGCAGATCTTAAAGACTGAATAGAAACCAGCAAGGTCGTATCCAAACCCTTTTTTCCCCTAATAATCTCCTCAATAATATTTCAGAGGAGGAGGTGGATGTGATGCCAAACCTGGGGAATAAGCCCGTAGCAGCCAGGAAGGTGGCTGGGATTCCTGATGATGATCTTCCTCTCGTAGGGCACCTTCAGGTGGCACTCATCATACACCAGGACTGGGGAGGACACTTGGAGCTCAGGAACGAGACATCTGCGCAAAGAGATGACCCCAGGGCAGTCAGAGATACTGAGAGAATGGAGAACGTTTCCCCCCAAAGATTGTGAAATGGAGCAGAACACATTGGTCACTGTCCAATGCACATTGAACAGCCCTACAGGGATAAATTGCCTTCTACCTCTGCCCACTCCAACAGGTCTTGTCAAGGAGGGGCAAACCCTGAGAGGCAGCACCCAGAGGCTGCCAAGTGCCCCAGGCAGAGCACTTTGCCCCACAGCTGCCTCAGCCCCTCCTTTACCCAAGAAGGCTTGCAAGGACTCCTGGAACAGTCCCAGTGACCCACGAGCTCTGGGGGAGCCTTCCCAACAAGGATCAGTGCTCCCTAAGGCTCAAGGAACACACAGCTCCAGTGTCTCAGTAGAAATGACTCCCTTCTCTGCCATGGTGCTGTTGCCCTGCCTGAGCACTCAGCTCTTTGCCCCAGCCCTGGAGGGCACGAGACAGCAGCTGCCCCACAGAGGGGCTGATCAGCCCCTGCCAGGCCCTGCAGCTCCCTGGCTCCTTCACTGCACAGCTCAGGCCCTGCCTGGCCCCAGCTCCACCTGCTGTACAGAATGGCAGCCCAGGCACTGCCTGGATGGCTCTGCCTGGCACAGGGAACAGCCCCAGGGAGCTGCATCCCTCCTTGGCATCACACTGACACCCACAGCAGCCCAGCAGGATGGGATTCTGCTACAACGACTTTTGGTCTCAACTCTGAGAACATTAAAGCTCAAAATGGGAAGCAGAGGCAAGGAGAAAAACTGGAGCTGACCTGCCACACCAAGGGCTGCTTTCCCCTCGTCAGACCTTGCCCTCCCCACTCCTGCTGGGAGCCACTTCCCCCCTGCCATGTGCCCTCATGGACAGAGCCAGACCTGACTCTCAGCAGCAGCTGCCTGGTGTGGCCCAAACCAGTGCACGGTGCTCACAACCAGCACAACTCCACCTCTGGCAGCAAGAAGGAGAGGAGGCCCTCGGGAAATTTGTTCCACCTCAAGCACCAAAAACCAGGCCAATCAATGATCTCATTCCTGGTGCCTTTAGAAGAGGGCCCAGGACCGTGCTGGGCTGTGAGCAGGGGTGCTTTTCACCACAGGCTGCTGCCCAAGCACTGCTGTTCTCATGGCCAGCTGGCACAACATGAGGGCATTGAGCAGCACTTCTCCTTGGCAGCTGCAGCCAGCAAAGCCTGTGCCAGGCAGTGCCTGGGGGAGGCCAGGCAAGGGCTGGTACCTGGCTGTGATGATCAGGGCTGCCACTCCCTTGCCAACACCCTCCACGTCCACCAGCAATCTCCTGTAGAACTCCATCACTGTGTTGGAGCACAGGGTCACCTGGTGGAAGAGAAGAACAGTCAATTCTTCCTTCCAAAAGCTCCTTACCCACGTGTGATATCCTCCAGTTCCTCAGGGAGGATTTGCCCTTAATTCTTCTGCTGCTCCATGTGTAGAGCACAGTCTCAGAGTAACAAAAGCCACATGGCAGTACCAGATTTGTTAAACACACCTTGCTATCAGGGCACAGGGCAGCTACATTAAAACATTAGACTACAGCTCTGTGCACCACTGCATTCAAATTAAGGGGCCAATTTCTCATCTGACTACAAAGACATCCATGCAGAGGAAATCTGACTTGAACACAATGAGTTCAGCTTCACAGCAGGAAGCTGAGGGCAAAGTGTGGCCCAGCAGGTGTGGGCAGTTCATGGCTGCCCTGGGACCCCAAGCCCGGGCTGGCTCTGAGAACTCCGGCCCCACGCCAGGAGTGGGGAACTGCCCCAGGGTGGGCTTGCCCCAGGGTGACCAGAGGCACAACCCTCAGAACTGCCCCAGGGGGGGCACTGCCCTCAGAACTGCCCCAGGGGGGCATTGACCAGAGGCACAACCCTCAAACTGCCCCAGGCTGGGCACCCTGACCAGAGGCACAACCCTCAGAACTGCCCCAGGGTGGGCATTGACCAGAGGCACAACCCTCAGAACTGCCCCAGGCTGGGCATTGACCAGAGGCACAACCCTCAGAGCCTCTTGCTCTACGCTGCAAGAGACAAGCCACCACAGGGACCAGGCAGAGGAGAAAGGAGGAGGCTCTCTGTCTTGAAGTTCCACAAGGAAGGGTTTATTCCAAGCAAAAGGATCAGAGCCAAAAGAGCCCTGGACACTCCTGTGCAAGGGCTTTTGTACAGACACAAATCAGGGGGTGGATACAAACAGCAAACCAATAGGGAATCCTCAGGGGAGCACTGAGGGGATTACATCAAGTATCTGGGGCTACTTGGGGTAGGAGGGTGGAGAGGATGGCTCACATGGGCCTGTGGGGCCTCCAGGAATAGGGAATTCCAAAGGGGTGTTGCAGACAGGGATTGGCTCCAGGTTAAATTGGCAAAGAAGGTTGGGGAACAAAAGGGGCTGGGTTTGACAGGCAGGGAAAGAGCTGGACCAAGGGCAAGGGAATGGCATGAGGGACAGCTTGGAGGGAGGGTAAACCCAGGGGGAAACCAGCTCGGGGAGAACACAGGGTACAACAGAACAAACCACTTAACAAGGAATCAATCAAATAAATTTGAACCGCTACACATGGCTGCAGAGTTTTTGTCTCCACTGGAGCTTCCTGCAGTGAACACAAATCATTCTGCTCCCCAGGAGGGGGGGAAAGGAGACCAAGAAGAAAAAGGTAACTGCTTTATACAATGACATCTCTCTAACAGCCACCTTCTGCCCTCATCCTTGCTCTGCCCCCTTGCAATCAAATCAATCGCTCTCAAAAACACAAGAATGGCTGCAGGCCTTGACCATAAGGGATGTGACTTCAGCATATGAATTTGGAAACCAAACAGTGCTCCTTGAGGAACATCCCAAGTAAACCAGCTAGCAGAGGCCTCCCAGCAGTGCAGATCTGTCACTGCCAGGATGCTCCAAGCTGGCAGCAGAGCTAAAGCCCTCCCACCCTGCAGTGCAGCTCCAGCCCTGGTGCTGCAGCGTCTGTGGCTGGGCTCTGGCCGCACCTCGATGTCCTGCTGTCCCTGGGGAGGATGGTGCCTCGGCTGGGATTCATGGTGAACTCCCTGGGCTCCACATAGAAATGGATTCCCTTGCTCCAGGCCGGGTCAGTGTCCCTGCGGATCTGATCCACGCTGTCCACAGCCGGCTGCGTGCCATCGTCCGACATGCGGAGCTGGAACGTCAGGGGCACCGGGAGCTGTTGGTGAGGCGGCAGCGCTGCGTGTAGGGAAAGCCTGGGCAAGGACACAAATATCCATTCAGGCATTCATGCATGATCCTGGGGAATGTCCTGCCAGCATGAAAATGGGATTGGAGTGGAGCTCTTTATTATCTGAACCACAGCTCACCGAGAAGCTGCGTGAGGAATTAATCATCACTGAGTTCCCTCTGACACAGATTCCAGACTGCAGCCTTGAAAATGCCCCCTCCTAGCCCTGCTGAACACTGCAAGCTTCTCTCTTTGGGATGGGGAGGAGCTCCTCCCTGCCCCAAACCAGCACCAGTTCTCTCTCAGTGATGAGTGTGCACCCAGACCCAGCATTTACTCTGAGAACTCAAGCTGTCAAATTCCCTGCTCAGCCTGCCAACACTCCCACCACTTTCAAGATATAGAAACAGTGAGCTGTCATTGAGAAGAAGCTACAGCAAAAGAAAGTGAGGATGGAATCAGGAACTAGAACATGATGCAAAGCACCCTAATGCAGCTTGTCTCTGCAGGATCCTTAAGGCATCTCTTGGTTTGGCCCAAACAGACTGAGCCCGTGACAGCTCAGAGCCCACTCAGCTGGGGGCACAGCCAAACCTTGCTTTGAGATCAGCAATTAGGAACCAGGTCCCACCTCAGCCAACAGACAGGGACATCACAGCCATGCTGCTCACTGCGATTGCTGCCTGCAAGGGTTTACCCCACTTTGGCTCTGAGATTTGCTTTCCATCCTGCAAAGCCAGAGATGCAGCCACTCATGGGGGGGATGTCCTGCAGAGCCCGCAGAGCAGCCACAACCTGCTCTGCAGGGCACATCTGGCTGGGCTGGCCAGCTCTGTGGGGAGGAGACTTCTCCCCAGGCCTGCTCACCAAGAGTCACTGGGACACAGATGGGGAGAAAAAACAACTGCAGGTGCAGCCCAGAGCTTCTCTGTGCCCCTCCAAGTGACCACTGCCAGCTCCAGCAGGGACTCCAGCAGGGAGGCAAGAGAGGCACAAAAAGGACAAAGCCAGATGTCAAAACCTCCAATGAGACTGAGGCCAGCACATGCAGACAACAGGCAACAGTTACAAAGAAGCAAAGATACAACAGCTGCCTTCAGCTGAATAGACCTTAGCAATGAAATTGGATTCAGCAGGATCAATCTCCTGCTTCAGATCCATATTTCCATCTGTTGCCTTTCTTGTTTCATTTCTTCCAAAGGCAACTTGACAAGTGCCTCCATGGTGCTGCAGGCTGGGGCAGAAGCAGCTCAGGAAAGGCAATGAGTTTCCTTCAGAAGTTCATGACTTCATTGTCCTGGGTTTAGGCTTGGCAGTGAATGTTGCCCTTGGTCTGGGAAGGGGGATAGGGGTTCTGGGGGGTTTTGGGGGGTTTTGGCCCTGGGCTGGGCTTTTCCATTGGGGTTTTTGGGAGTTGTGGAGTGATGCCATGGGCAGCTGTGCAGTGGGAGCTGAGGCTGGGCAGGGAGCGGAGCTTCCCTTCCTCCTGCTGGGGATCGCAGCTCGGCCGGTGCTGCTGCGGGAGGTTGTGTGCTTGGCCCCGGGGCTGCCCTGGCTGCAGCTCAGCGCTGGCATCGACCCTGCCTGCCTGCCCCGCTCCTGCCTGCTACTGCTGGGCACTGCCCACATTCCCCTGCCCTTTGGGGCTTTGCAAAAGGAGCATTTCCCCCTCCCTTCCCCTTCCCCTTCCCCTTCCCTTCCCTTCCCTTCCCTTCCCTTCCCTTCCTTCCCTTCCTTCCCTTCCCTTCCCTTCCTTCCCTTCCCTTCCTTCCCTTCCCTTCCCTTCCCTTCCCTTCCCTTCCCTTCCCTTCCCTTCCCTTCCCTTCCCTTCCCTTCCCTTCCCTTCCCTTCCCACACCACCTGGGAGGGGATCCCTGCCCTGCCAGAGCCCACAGCTCCTCCTGCTGTGACCACAACTCCACCAAAGGGGAAAAACAGGACTTGGCCCCTGGCAAACGTCTGTTCTTGCCTTCTTGTGTGCTCTCCTGAGATAGTCTAGGAAAGAACTGGTGTTCCTTTCCCCATAGTTTTGCCTGGGAGCCCTGTCATTTCAAAGGGATAATAATTTGGAGACAGGGGCTCATCTTTCCATTGCAGGAAGATTCCCACCTTCCTTGGCACACATCTGTCTTTTAAAGCAGCACAGAGACACCAGAAAATACTGCCTTTCTATTCCCTGCTTCCATTGGATCTCCCAATGGCAAAATGCCCCCTGAGGCAGCAGCAGCAGCAGAAGCCCTGCAGTTCACAGCCTGGAGAGGCTGCTGGGGCAGGCCAGGAGTGAGGGATGCTTTTCTGTTGGAAGGCACAGATCCCTGACACTGTGTCCCAGCCCAGGGAACACTCACCAAAGGAGATGTCCCCGAAGTCGAGCTCAGGCAGGTCGAAGTGTAAACTCGGTGCAGTGACGCTGCCCCTGGAGGCCAAGGACAGAGCAGGAAAGGGCTCGGTTAAAGGCATTGCAAAGGTCCGGCTCTCGTGGCTCGGGGGCACAAAACCTGGGCTCAGGGCACCCTGGGTTTCCAACCAACACAGCCCCGTGTGCTCAGCACAGGGCCCTGGGCACAGGAGGCAGCTCAAGCCAAGTGGCAGCAGCCAACAGCCCCTGATGGGCTTTGGGCACAGGGCAGGCAGGAGAAGCCCCCGGCTTGCTGGGGGTCCCATCAAGGACCCTGAACACACACCCAGACATGGCTCTGTGCCTCACTTTCCCCATCTGCAATGGGATGAACATCAAGGTGTCCCCACAAGCTTCTGTAAGCAGCCCTTCCAGCCACAGGTTCCCTGCTTTGCTCCTTCTTAGCTGCAACTGCTGTTCCCATGGAGGAGCTTTCTCAGGAGAGTTTGACCCACACAATCATTACAGACAGAGTTCTGAGACACGAATCCAGGCCATTCCCAAACATCCTCTAGAAAGAGCAGCAACAGTTCTACCCAGGCTGGGCCAGGAGCAAGAGCTTCAACAACCAAACTTGGTTGTCCTGAATCTAGCACAGCACCTCACCTGTCCTTGAACGCAGCAGACACACTCCACTTGGAGGAGTCCAGCTGGGTAGGGAAGTCCAGCACAGCTCGGGCACCAATGGCCCGAATTGGCACCACTATCCTTTCCCTTGCCGTGATGCAGACCAGCTCGTGGCAATAATCCTGCAGGAAAAGAAACTGCCTCAGCACAGGACATTTAGTGCCATCCCCATGGCAGAAGAAAAACCATTTCTAGAACCCTTCAAGGGCATCCATTTACCTATTGCACCCTCAAATGAACACTAAGTTCTACTAATATGTCACATTTTAAAGGCACCGGAGCAGGGAAAACAGTGGCTGTGGAGATCATTGTGTGCTCTGGCCCCTCCAGCCTCACCTTGTTCTCAGTGGGGCTGAAGCGGATGCGCACAGGGGCAGAGGCGCCTGCTGGCACCATGTGGTAAACATCCCTGGGGCACGCCAGCTGGAAATAAGGGCAGCTCTCCATGCACACCTTCACCAGCCGAGGCATCTGCAGCAAAGACAGGAAATGATGATTTTGCCACTTGTGGAAACAGGATGAGAGGAGACCTGTCCGTGCCCTGCTGACATCCCTCCCTGGCCCCTTTCCCAAAGCACTTCCACCTGTGCAGGCACAGGCACAGCATTCACAAGGCTGAGCTTGAATCCCTTCTGTCTGGCTCCAGCATTGTGGCCAGGGCCAGTAGGGCAGTACCTGCTGGGAAGGAAGGGCCCAGCAGGTCAGCACCAGCAGGATGGAGACAGAGCACCTGAACCAAGCCATCTGCATATTCAACAAGGCCAAAAGCCTGCTGGCTTCTGCCTGCACATAGCCATGAAGTTGTCATGTTCCAGAGGGGAAATGTGCTACCTAAAAGCAAACCAGCACATTATCCTGGGGGAAGGAAGAAATTCCCTTCTAGCAGATCAGGTATGGGTAGGGATGTTCTGGGGATATGGTCAGGCAGGCAGAGCAGCAAGAGAAGAGACCAAACACTGTGGCCTTACTGGGAATAAAAGCAAACCTGAAAAGCAAAAGAAGGAAGGAACACAGCAAGACCATCCCTAGAACAAGGAGATGGCAAAGAGAATTTAAATGGGCAGTAAAGCAGCAAGGAAGAATCATAAAACCATGAGAGCAATCAGCTTGCCAAAAGTGACAGAAACACAGACAGGCTGTGCCTATGGACTATGGGCTTCAAAGGCATTTTCTGCCTGGAGAAGCATGACCAGCACTGACTGACAGTGTGGGTCCAGTATGCAAAGCCAATCTTGGCTCTCCAGGCCTTCCTGCTGCCTGTGCAGGCAAGCTGGGCTGCTGGGCATTCCTGCCTGCAGCCAGCAGGCCAGGTTCTGCCCTCTGGGCTTCACAGACACAGCACACATGCATTTCCTACCACACTGATATCATCAACCCCTGAGCACCAAAATGCTCTCCAAAAGTCTAAACCAGATGATCTGGACTCCCTTCTGTCTCCTCCCACCAGCCCACTCCCTGCACAGGTCTCATTGGAGAAAGTGTTTCCCATGACTGAAATTCCAATGGTCTCAAGTTTTCCTCTTTACAGTGGAACACAACTGCTGACATTTTTCAACTTTTTCCCTCTCAGCTCTCTTGGGAAACTGCAAAACAATCCCAATTTCTTCAAGTGAAGGTGGAAACCTCCAGGAGCACACGGCTTTGGATGTGCTGTGCTTCTCCAAAGGGAAAGCAGAGCACTGTGTTTCTTTTGGAAAAGCTGAGCAGGGCTGGATGAAGCTGAGCAGGAGCCTCAAGTGCCACCTAAAGGCCTCTCACTGCTCCTGCTCCATCAGTCTGATTGCAGGGCTCTTTCAGAACACGGTTCCTGCAGTGCCAATGCCATTCATGAGAAGTGATTCCAGCAGAAAGTGCAGAAGGCTCAGCCCCTGAGCTTTGACTGTGAGCTGCACAAAGGGAGCCAAACAGGCTGAGAGAGGCAGAGATTCCTACCAGGAGCCAAGATTAACCAAGGAGACACAGGGTCTGCTATAGACTCAAGGCAAAGCATGAGGGCAGGTAAGAACTGCACAGCCCTCAACATTCCTATCAATCCAGAGCTTGCAAGAGAAGGAAACTCCTTTGGGATAGACACCATCAATGCATGGCCAGGATCAGGGGACAATTCCCAGCACAGGAAGATTTCCACCATCTTGCAGAACAAGGTGCTGAGATATTTTTTTCTGCATGTGCTGCAGCAGATAACTTGCTTTGCTGTACACTGGGGAATGGACAGCACTCTCCTCTTCCAGCACAGTGTTCAAGCTCTGGGTGCCAGCACTTACCTTGTCCTTATTCATGAGAGACAGCACCATTTCAGAGACCTCCCCAGCAACGAAGTTCTGAAATACCATCTCTGGTGGGGAAACCCCAAACCAGCTCTGTTTCGGGGCAGCTGACGGCAGCTGGAGAGGAGAGAGAGCAGGGAGAGCTTCAGCTGCTGGCAGGAAGGTTCATGAAGGAGAATCCCCCACTGATCCCCAGTGAAGCACAGACTCTGGGGAGCACGTCTGCCCAGCCCACACTGGGCAAACAGGGGCTCACCCAGCCCTGCTCTGAGCTGATCCAGAGCTGCTGGGCCACACAGAGCAGGCTCAAGCCAAGCTGCTCTTTTGGCATGTATTTCTCCAGGTTTCTTTCTCCAGAATGCCAGGCAGCACTTTCCTAAAACACAGCCCTGTGCCCATGTGGTCACAGAGCTCTGGGGCACTGACTGAGCACTCATGGAGTGAGTAAAACCCATCAATTTACAGGAGACTCCATGGGAAACAATTTTGGGATGTCCTTCACTCTGAGACAGGGAAACCCAGGCCCACACAACTGCAAATATCTTTTTTGCTCTAGAACTTAGACATCAGTAAGAAGAGCACAGGACCAGAGGAGGTGTGAGAGAGGAGGTGACATTTGGCTGAAGCCAAAAGGTTATTAAACAAAAGAATGGAATTTGTTGGTTCTGTGTGTTGTTTGTGGTTTGGATTTGTTCAGGTTGGTTTGTTGAGTGTCGCAGGGAGAGGGACGGGGTTGAAGACCTGACCAAAAGGAAGGAGGACGAGAGGGGAGGGCACAGAAAAGTTGGTGGTCAGTAGAGAATGGAAGCTCCTGAGTGCCCATCCAGTGGCAAAGGGGACAGGGACCACCCCAGCTGGGTATAAAGGGGATACAAAGATTGCCATTTTCTCAGAGGGTGTGTGTGTGTGCTTGGCTCTCGGGGAGGGAGACATGCCCGACTCAGCTGAATCCTCACTAAGAAACACTTTTCTTTTGCTTTGATGATTTTGTTCCTTTTCATTGGACTTAAAAGTTAATGCGTTTCAAACAGAGGAAAAGGCAAAAATAAAAAGACAAATGAGCTGAAAATAAAAAGACAAGCAAGGTGAATGCTGAATGAGGATAAGGTTCAGTTATTTTCTCAGCAACTTGGGTAAAAGTAGAGTTGGTATCTCCTTTTTCCATGAGCTTTAAATGGGTGCTTTCTTGTCATTATTGCTATCTTATTCAATGCCATTGTAGAGGCATGTCTGGAATGACACAACAAAAGCAAATGCTTCTGGAGCAGAGACATTGCTTGGAGAAAACTCTGCCCTGCTTTGCCTGCCTTCTCCAGCCACACTGCTGTCACTGCAGAGACACAAGCAGGTCTCCTGTGTGACTTCACAGCAGACACATTCTGCTGAAGGGAGTGGCTGCAGCACACTGTCCCTTAGCTGTGCCCTTCCCTGAGGTGTTCCCAAGGCCCCTCTCCAGGACAATCCTTAACCTGGATTGTGTTCCGTGTCTCTTGCTGCCAATTTCCTGCTCAACAGCCCACCTCAATCACCCACCCGTTTGGACTGTGCTCTCTAGTGAGCCAGTCCTGCCAGAAAAGCAGCTTTAAACACACCTCTAAGTAGGCACTGATCCAGATAAAGCACATCCATTCCCCTCTGCCCAGGGCCAGTCCCCTGTACATCTGGCAGCCTGCAAAATCCAACACGCCCTCAGGGTCCAACACATTGTTCCAGCCCAAGGCACTAATGCAATTTGTTTTGTTCAATCTGAAGTCATTCCTGCAGATCCTTGGCCTTCAAAGGCCAACACTGCCACTCTGGAGGGAATCCTGGGACCCCAAGCATTTGATGGTGACCACCCCAAAGCAAGAGGTGGCTCCTTCAGCAGGAGAATGGCAAATGGCAATGTTGTGCCTTTGTGTCCCCAGCCTTCTCCCTGCTAGCAATGGCAGCTACACTCCAGCACAGCCCAGCAGCTTCAGCAGAGGTTATTTGTGTTGCTTAGTGCACATCAGGACTCCCAGCCCACCACTCCCAGCACTTTGCAATGACAGCAGGACCTGGACACTGAGGGATGTTGCTGGAGGCAAGCCTGACACAAGCACACACCCTCTTCAAACTTCATGTGAAACAGAAAGGAAAAGAGCAGGAAAAGGCTACCTTTGGACGAGTCTCACTCCTGCCTAGAAATGGGCCAATTCTGGGCAGAATACTCCCCCCCAGTGCTGGCCTCCTTCTTCCTGCTGAGAAACTTCTCCCTCAAGAACTTCGAGGGAAGCAGCTGAAAGGCAAAAATACACCAGCTAGAGCCTCAGAGATGCGCTTGTTCAGAAAGGCTTTTCTTGAACAAGGGCACTGGGGAATAACTTGTGATCACAGCCACTAGGACAGTGCTGGAAGCCCTGCAAGTTTCCTGCTGAAATACTTAGCATCAGTAAATTAGTAAGACAGAATGGAATACACATACTCCAGCCACATGGCTCTGTCCCATCAGCTTCTCCTTGACTGGATGGGACATGGTTGGGGATTTCTGCTCTCTGGGCATTTGTTTCCTCTTACGTTTCATTGGATCGAGGCAGTGACCTTTCCAGAGAATGGGGAGGAGCTCTCAGAACTGCCTCAACTCCATCCCTGCACAACACTCAGAACTCACAGCAAGGAGATATCGCTGCTGGCTGAGTCCAAGAGATGCAAGAAAACAAAGTTGTACCTAGAGGGAGGTGCACAGGAATGTGTCCAGGTTTTAGTTCTCCCTGTTAATTGTTTTCTCTGTCTGGGCTGACAGAGCCCTCCACAGAAGAAAACAGAGGCATCTCCTTGACAGAGCCTCAGCAGTGGGGCATCTTCAGTCAAGTGAGCTGCAGACAGCAAGGGACCTTTGTGGCCCTGGCTCCAGTGCTGCCTGCAGGGCTGCATCTGTGCCCACACAGGAGCTGGGACAGAACAGCTGCTTTGGAAACTCTTCCAGCTGGGACCAGCCCTGGCTCTCAAGGCTTTGGGCAGAGTTTGTGCTTCTCCCCCACATGCCCAGGTGCCCAAGGGCAGGATGGTCAGAGCAGCACAGGTGGGTGCCCAGCCTGACAGAAGGAATTCCTGTGGCAAAGGGAAAGGGACAGAACACATGCTCAGGCCTTCAGCTGTACATTGGTTTCACTTGGCTCCGCTGGCACAGCCAGGCAAGACACAACTGAAGCATCCCACAGTGTTCCCTACTGCACCAGGACAGCCCCCAGCAACAGGAGCATGGCACAAAGGGCTGGGCAGGGGCTCTGCAGCTTCACAGCACTGCTGGACAGCAGGGGCAGGGAGAGCAGGGACACCAGGGCACTGCCAGCCTTAACACAGCCCCAGGGGCTACTCACAGTATGAGGCTTCAGTCCTTCCCTGCACAAAAAAGACGAGGTGTTGGTGTCTTCTTTGGCAATCCAGACGCCATTTCCAAGGGAGGATGTCGCAGCTGAGCGACAATGCCTCAACAAAACTGGAAGAAGCAACAATAGAACTCTGAAAATCCAGAACCCAATTCATGGCAGATTCAAGGCATATACTGGTGCTAAAAATGTTATATTATTTGAAAGCAGCTAAGTGCTTGTTTGGTGTAAGTAGCTAGTATAGTTAGGCCTCTAGTTGGACTTTACTTGAACTCTATGGCTACCTTGTGCAATTCAAAGATGGATCATACTGAAACCTGGAGCTCAAAAGCTGAACATTAATAAGACTTGGAACAGACAAAGCTGTAGCTTCAATATTACTTAAAAATAGCTAGGGCCTGGGGGCCTCCTGCTCTCTCAGCTTCACAGCTGAGAGACTCGTGAGAGACTGCCTTATGGCAAATGGCTTAAATGTCATTATAAAGGACTTTCTGCCCATTGTGACAAAACTGTAGAAAGAAGCTGAGACCACCCAAGCCCACCCTTCCCTGAAAATGCCTCCTGACTGGAACTTGGCACTGTGAGTTGAGCTGCCTAAGGGAATTGAGACAAGATCAAATGACACTATTGTCCCCAATCTCATTATGGGGAGAAGTAAACAAGGCTGAGGAGAAAAACCTATCCACAACAAAGCCAAACCCAGCAGCTGTCCTGAAAATCAGCTCTGTCTGCATTCAGGCTGGGGAAGTCATAGCCACAGACTCTTCTGTTGAGGCCAGGTTTGCACACAAACCTCCCATCAAAGACCTCCACAGTGCCCCAGACCCATTCCTGAGGCCTTGCACCAGACGACTGAGGGCATGCAAAGTAACACAACAAATCTGAAAATCCAGAACCCAATTCATGGAAGACAGGGGCATGCAAAACCTATCCACAACAAATCTAAAATCCAGACAAACTTGCCCCAGCCACCCTTCCCTGAAAAGTCTCCTGACTGGAATCTCCATGAATCCATGAGTTGAGCAGGCTGAGGGAAACCTGATCCACAAGAAGAACTGCAGCTGTCCTGTAATCATTATCTCAGGGCTGGGAGAAGTCAACAAGGCTGAGGAGAAAAACCTATCCACAACCTCCCATCAAAACCCAGCAGCTGTCCTGAAAATTCCTGGTCTGTCTGCATTCAGGCTTGGGGAAGTAACACAGCCACAAAATCCAGAACCCAATGTTGGAGGCCAGGTTTGCACACAAACCTCCCATCAAAGACCTCACAGTGCCCCCCCAGGGATTCCTGAGGCCCTGCACCAAATCTCCAGGAATGCAATTGAAACAGAACAAATTTGAAAAAGTGATTTCATTGAAGACTTGATATACAGGTACCGAGAATAATTTATTAGGTAGAGATTTAAAATAACTTTGAATTTAGGGATAAAACCCTGTGAAGGGAAACTTAAAATTTATCAACTGAGGAAGATAATTTGAAAATTAATGATATGGTTTGGCATTCCATGAAGTGGGAAAGCTTAATATTCCACCCATTAAAATTGAAATACAAAACCCAGAAATTGTAATCCCAGTAAAGCAATATTCAATATCACTAGAGGGGCGGAGGGGATTAAAACCGTGATGGTCCAAGTTTATATACAAGGAATGACTGAGCCCTCTCTTTCACCCCACAACACTCCCATCTTACCCTAAAGAAACCTGATGGGAGTTACAGGCTGGTTCAAGATCTGAGGGCAATAAATCAAACTATTGACCATTACACAAAGGTCTCATTTCCCAATAATAGCTAATCCATATACCTTGTTGAGTCAATTGCCTCCTAACTACACTTGGTATAGTGTAGTGGATCTAAAAGATGCCTTTTGGACTTGTCCTTTGGATGAGAAAAAAGACTGAGATTATTTTGCTTTTTAGTGGGAAGATCCAGACACAGGTAGAAGAGAACAACTCAGATGGACATTATTACTGCAGGGATTTGTCTGACTCGCCTAATCTTTTGGGAAAGCATTAGAAAATCTTTTGAAAACTTTTGTGTTGCCTGAAGGAATCAAATTGTTGCAGTATGTGGACGATTTGTTATTGGCAGGGGAGACTGAAGAAGAAACCAGGAGGAGTACTATTGATTTGTTGAATTTTTTGGGAGAGAATGGGTTAAAATATCTAGATCCAAATTACAGTTTGTGGAGTCAGAAGTCAGGTACTTAGGTCATTGGATCAGTAAGGGAAAGAAAAAGCTGGACCCTGAGAGAGTTTCAGGAATATTAAATATGGGACCCCAAAATCAAAAAAAAGAGAAATAAGACAGTTTTTAGGTCTTTTGGGCTATTGTAGACAGTGGATTGAAGGATTTAGTGAAAAAGTGAAATTTTTGTATGAAAAATTGTCTGCCAATCATTTTAAGTGGACTAGGGAGGATGAGAAGAAATTTGAAAGAGTTAAAGAAGCTTTATTGCAGGCTCCAGTACTGAGTCTTCCGGATTTGGGAAAACCCTTTCAGTTATTTGTAAATACAACTAATCAGACAGCCTATGGGGTGCTGACTCAAGACTGGGCAGGAAGCCGGAAACCAGTGGGGTATTATTCAAAACTATTAAATCCAGTTAGTAAAAGCTAGCCAACATGTTTACAAGCTTTGGTAGCGACTGCATTGCTAGTGGAAGAGGCCCGGAAAGTAACCTTTGGGGGCGCCTTTGGAAGTATACACCCCCACAACATTAGGGGAATTTTGGCACAAAAGCTGAAAAATGGTTAACAGATAGCCGAATACTAAAATATGAGGCTATCCTGATTACTCCCCTGAGTTAGAATTGAAAGTGACACAAGTGCAGAGCCCTGCTCAATTTCTTTATGGGGACCCAGGGGAACAACTAGTACACGATTGCATAGAGGTTATAGAATTACAAACAAAAGTACGCCCAGATTTGGGAGATCAAGAATTACAAAGGGAGAAAAGTTATTTATAGATGGGTCATCCCGGGTAGTAAGTGGGAAAAGAAAATCAGGTTATGCTATAATCAGTGGGAACAGCTTGAACAGCTTAAAGTAAAGGAGTCTGGTCCCTTAGTCCATCCTGGTCGGCACAAGCTTGAACTTTATGCACTACTCCGTGCATTACTGATACTAAAAGGGCAAGAAGGGACCATTTATACAGACTCTAAATATGCTTTTAGTGTAGTACATACTTTTGGAAAAATTTGGAAAGAAAGGGGACTTATAAACACTCAAGGAAAAAAGTTAATACATGAAGGGTTGATAATTCAGATACTTGAAGCCTTAAAGGACCCAAAGGAAATAGCAGTGGTTCATGTGAAGGGGCACCAGAGAGGAGAGATATTAAAGTCAGAAGAAATAATTTGGCTGATGAAGAAGCGAGAAGGGCTGCTTTAAAAAAAAAAGGATTCTGAAATCATGACCTTGCAAGAAACAGAAATTCAGCAGGAGACACTCCCCTCTCGTTAGCAGAACTGACAGCTATAAAGAAGTTAGGAGCAACATTTAAGGAAGGAAAGTGGGTCCTTCCTGATGGCAGGGTTATGATGCCAAAGCCAGCGGCACGTCAAATTTTAGATAACTTGCACAGAAGGACACATTGAAGAACAAGAGCCCTTTGTGATCACTTTTTAAAATTTTATAGGGTGTATAGGAATATTTGAAATTGGGAAACAAATTACCCAGGGGTGTCTTACCTGTCAAAAGGTAAATAAGAAGGTGTTGAGGAGCCCTCCTCTGGAGGACGAAAAACAGCCTATAGGCCATTTGAAAAGATCCAGGTTGATTTCACAGAATTGCCTAAAGTAGGCAGGTGGAAATATTTGTTAGTTATAATAGATCAGTTGACTCAATGGGTTGAGACATTTCCAGCAGTTCGGGCTACAGCTCAAACAGTGGCTAAAATATTATTAGAACATATAATTCCAAGATTTGGATTAGTGAGGGTTATTGATTCAGACCAGGGTACACATTTCACTTCTAAGATAATTAAAGATCTAACTCAGGCCTTGGGAATTGTTTGGGAATATCACACTCCATGGCATCCTGAGAGCTCGGGACGGGTTGAAAGAATGAATCAAACCATTAAGCAACAATTAACGAAATTGATGATAGAAACAAAACTGCCCTGGACCAAGTGTCTCCCTTTGGCTTTATTAAACATTAGAACTAAACCCCATTCTGAGACTGGAATTTCACCATATGAAATGTTATATGGAATGCCCTATCCTCAGGGTATGAAAATAGACCCCTTGGTAGTTGGGGATAGAACCATCCAGGGATACATAACAACTATTGCAAACAATCTAAAGGAATTAAGGGAAAAAGGGGTTTTAGCTCAAACAACTCCCCTGGATTTTCCAATCCATACTATTCGACCAGGACACCATGTATTAATCAAATGCTGGAAGGGAGAAAGCCTGGAACCACGGTGGGAGGGACCCTTTTTAGTTCTGCTGACCACCGAAACAGCAGTTCGAACAGCAGAGAGGGGTTGGACACATGTGTCACGAGTAAAGGGGCCAATACCTGATTGGAAAATTATCTCAACACCAGGAGATTTAAAAGTGAAATTAAAAAGGGCTTGAAATTAGGTAGGACTTTCCTTATAGGAGATTGGAATAAGAATGTAACAGAAGTCATGTAAAGTATAGTGGAATTTAAGTTGATTTTATTAACCCTGATTTATTAAGAATGAATTAGGCATCCTGGAAAGACTGTCGACTGCGATTCCCTTGAGCTCAGAGGCAGAAGAACGCCGGTGGAAAAGAATAAAAGACTTTCTAGATCAATGGGAACAGCCTAAAAGGATCGAAGATCTCCTCCGGGGTCACCCACCAGCAACATTATTAGAATTGGTTACAGAACTGCAATCCCAGCAACTGAGACTGAGAACACCTGTGGCTGAAGGGGTCCAGAGACAAGTAAAACGTTGGGAGTGTGGTAAACATGGCCTAAGGTGTCATCCTCCTGGATATGCATTGTTTGCACATTTTGTTTTAACTCATGGTGGAGAGTAATTAGGAAGGAGGAGAAAGAGAGACAATTGATTTGCTTGTTTTGCTATGGTTATGTATTTAGCCAGCTAACTATAGAACGCATTGCTAGTGATTTTTTTTGGGATACCTCTGAGACTGGCAGACGGGACCCTTCCAGCAGCAGTGGGATTAATAGAAAACCTAGATCAATTGGTTCTTGCTTTGTTGGCTGTAGAGCAAATAAAAGAACGAGCAGTTCATAATCTTATAGACCAGTGTTTCATAATTGACAATTGTTGTGGAGAAGAGGTCTACATACCACAACACAGGCGCATTCCGGGACCATATTGGCGCCGCTCATGAGTGTGCCTATTGGAAGCGGCCATTTAATCCACTCCCGCCCTTGAAGCAGAAAATTAGTAAAATCTTGTTGTGGTTGGCACATCCCTGAAACTTTGAAAAATACAGGTTTATGGTATTCCGGCCTAATCTTTTCCCTGCTCTTGTCATTTTAATTATTCCTTTTCAACCAACCAGTACTGAGAAATGGGATTAAAAGGAGACAAGCAAACTCTGTGAGGCTATGGGTGCCAAGGAAACTAAAAGCACCAGTGACTAGATCCCGGAATATCACCTTTGCTACCGAGAAGACTGGTATCTCGGCCCTTGGCTGCAACCCAAGGGGCCTTGAGAAAGGTAGAAAGGTAGATTTCCTAAAGATTATTTTCACTGTGATCATCCTGGTACCCAGGGCAGTTGGCCAAAGCCAGAAAGCCACACCGACAGAGTTTCGACAATAAAAAAAAAAAAGCCAATTGGGCAAAAGTTAAACCCCAGAAGTTTTGACATTTGTAACTACTGCAATCACCCTGTGTGGATTAAAGACAAGATGGAATCTGTGTTTGTGACACACCCCGTATGTTAGTTCTGCCTGCTACAACAACGCAGCAACTTTATAAATGTTTGTGTTAAAGAAGGAAAGATGTATTGGGTAGGGAAAAATTTGGGATATAATGGACGAGCTCCCTATCCCTATGGTGATCAAATTTGCCCTCAATATGAAAGGTTCTTTTGTTTTGAGAAAGATGATAATGGAAATGATCCAAGTACAGGCATGGGAAACCAGGCACTAAAGGAAAAATTGAAAGAGAAAATAAAAGAAGAGGAAGAAGCAAAGAGGAATAGAGGAAAGAACAGGGGAAAAGAATCAAAAGAATTGGCTGAATTATATAAACAGCTTAAACAGCACTACAAAGATTGGGACCTGCCAACCTCAAATAAGAATCTGTTTGTGGGATTGATGCAAGAGATTGCTATAGAATTGGGATTATCCAAATGTTGGATTTGTGGAGGTTTAAAAATGGCTGAGAGATGGCCTTGGAAAGGAGAGGGGTTAGCTCCAGAACAATTTTTAAAATGGAACCACACCCAGATTTCAGGAACATTGGAGAGACCTGAAGGGTGGATTCTAAGCCATCAAGTGATCGGAACCCTTTGTATAACTCGGGAAGGAAGAAAATTCAATAAAGTAGTGGGGCATACTCCTTGTAAATCCACATTGGTGGTCAACATGGATAATCGATCAAAGGTTTGGCGACCTGAAACCCCTACTGGATACTGGGGACCAATAAAAGAAATAAATTGTGAATGGGATGAACAGATAAATTTATGCTGGTACAGAAGACCTGGAGCTAACCCCTACCAATCCATCGACAGCCTAAGGCCTTATTGGGAACAACCGGAAAAAGCTGATAAAAGATGGAAAGCCCCAGATGGGATATATTGGATTTGTGGGCAACGGGCGTACAGTGAATTACCACAAAAATGGGGAGGGACCTGTACCTTAGGAGTAATACAACCCTCCTTCTTTGTTCTACCGAAGTCTAGGAGCAATGTGTTAGGAACTCCACTGTATGAAACCCTGCAGCGAAATAAAAGAGATGTGAATCTCAATTTTCCAACAGCAGGAGGGAACCAAAAATGGGGGGAGGACGAATGGCCTGCAGAAAGAATTATAGCATATTATGACCCGGCAACATGGGCTCAGGATGGATCATGGGGATATAGGACCCCAATTTACCTATTGAATCGGTTAATAAGACTCCAAGCAGTGGTGGAAGTAGTGTCAAATCACACCTCCAGTGCTTTAAAAATGTTGGCCAGACAATATATACACAAATGCGGGCATTTGTGTACCAAAACAGGATTGCCCTAGACTATCTATTAGCAGAAGAAGGAGGAGTTTGTGGGAGATTTAATGAATCTGAGTGCTGTGTAGAAATTGATGATTATGGGGAAGCTATCACTGAACTAGCAGAAGAAATTAAAAGAGTGGCTCATGTGCCAGTACAGAAGTGGAATTCGATCTTGAAAGCAGATTGGTGGGATAACCTCTTTGGAGGTGTTTGGTGGAAAAAGTTAGGGTTCATGGTGTTATGTTCAGTTCAGCTCTGGGACTTCTATTTCTGCCTTGTATGATTCCATGTTTTATTAGACTAATTCATTCAGTGATCCGAGGGATGCAGATCACAACAATGCCTTTAGACTCAGAAATAACAGAAAAAGGAAAGCCAAAATCAATAATGGTCCTAACCACTAAATCGACCTGGCTAAAAAGCAAGGACCTAAAAAGGTGGAAATAACCCAGGAAATGCTAACCAAATTCGAAAAAGAGTGTGAAAAACTGGAAGCAGCAGCAGAAATGCTGGAAAAGTTTGAAGCTGAAAGGAGACAACGAGAAAATTTAAATTGTGAAGAATATAGAGGATATCAGGGCACTGCCTTTTAAAATACAGCACGAATCAATGATCAAAAAGAGAAATGGGGGATTTGTGGTAAATAGGTATGATTCGTGCTGATAAAATGGAAACAGTAATTGATACCTACCATTTAATAACATTTAATAATTAATATTTGGGAGAAATAAAAATAGTTAAAAGTTGAAATGCCAAAAGAAAAGAGAGAGAGGAGGGCTCCACCCCCCTTCTGCAGATGTTCACAAGGACAAGATCTACCATATAATAATAATTGGGAATAATAAAATAGAATGCCAAAGGAAGAGGGAGAGGGAGGGGTTCCATCTCCCCCCTCAAGCAGATGTTTCAAGGCCTACAGGAAAGGCCAGAAGCAGATGCTAAAATGAACAAGAACCTGGTTGGCTCCCAGGAAAATGTTAATTATAAGGGATTTATTGTTTTTATACATAGATGTAGTGATATGTATTCTTGGCTTATATTATATCGGGCTTGACACGCATGTGTAACCCAAAGGTGAATCAAAGGACAAAGAGGAAGACTGCAATTCTTCATCAATTAAGACCCCAAAAACCTGTGCGACCACCAACTGAGGGTGGCGCATGCACAATAAAGGTGTTCATGAGGGGCGGGATAGGTAGATGACGAACCGGAACTGGAGAATATGGTATTAACACATGGTATATAAGGGGGTAATTTTCACTCGGCAACTTTGTACGGAGGGTGGCACGGGTCCAAGAGCCCCGCACTCCGTACCCTGCGGTTATCCTTTACTTATGGGCTATTACTGGAACCGAATTATCCTTTATTTTAATCATATATTGTATCCAATTATTGTATCCAATTTTATAAATTTTAACCAATTAATTAAAATTGATATTATCTATGATATTGTTTGGTTCCTTTTTGATGGGATAGTTGAGCAAACATAACATTCTCTTCTGCTTTAAAACTATTTCCCCTTCTCCAATTGAGACAGGCCCTACTAAAACATTTTTCCCCACATTTTCTGTGAGGTTCCTTGAAGTCCTGTAAGGTCCCAATGGGGTCTCCCCACGGCCTTTTCTGTTCTAGGCTGAACCACCCCAACTCCCCCAGCCTGTCTCTGGCACAGAGGTGCTCCAAGACTTTGGAGCATCTCAGCCTCCTCTGGAGCTGCTCCATGAAGTCTGAGCCTTTCCTGTGCTGAGGACTCCGTTGTAAATTGTTTGTGCAAAAGCACTGGTCAGTCAAAGTGGGGAAATAGCTCATTGCTGAAATGCTGCTGTGATAAATAGGTATGATTCATGCTGATAAAATTGTAAGAGTAATCAATATTGGTACCGTAATTAATATTTGGGAATAAATAAAATGGTTAAAAGTTGTAATGTCAAAAGAAGAGAGGGAGAGGAGGGACTCCACCCCCCCCCCTCCAGCAGATGTTCACAAGGACAGGGCCTACCATATAAGAATTACTATTTGAGAATAAGAAAATAGTTAAAAAGTTGTAATACCAAAAGAAGAGAGGAAGAGGAGGGGCTCCACCCCCAGCAGATGTTCACAAGGACAGGATGAAGAAGCTGAAGATATAGATGCTAAAATGAACAAGAACCTGGTTGGGTCCCAGAAAAATGCTAATTATAAGGAATTTATTGCTTCGATATGTAGATACAGCGATATGTGCTTTGGCTTACGATGTATTAGCTTGGTTTGTGTAACCCAAAGGTGAATTAAAGGACATCAAGAAGAGGAGAGGCCTTCATCAGTGACGACCCCAAAGACTGGTGCGACCACCGAACTGAGTGATGGGCGCATGCACAGTGTTATGTTTGCCCAATTATCTCCTCATAAAAACACCCTCAAACAATATTTGAGATAGCAGCAATTTTAATTAAATAATTTAGAAAATATATAAAGAAGGGATAATTTGGTTCTAACAATAGCGCATAAGCAAAGGATAACCGCGGGGCGGGAGTGCAGGGCTTTTGGACCCGTGCCACCCTCCGTACAAAGTTGCCAAGTGAAAATTACCCCCTTATATGCCATGTGTTAATACCATATTCTCCCAGTTCCGGTTCATCATCTACCTATCTCCGCCCTCATTGACAACTTTATTGCACATGCACCATCACTCAGTTTGGTGGTCGTACAAGTCTTTGGGGGTCGTCACTAATGAAGAATTGTAGTCTTCCTCTGTGTCCTTTAATTCACCTTTGGGTTACACATGCGCACCAAGCCAGTACAATATGAGCCAAAAGCACATATCGCTATATCTACATATCGAAGCAATAAATCCCTTATAATTAGCATTTTTCTGGGACCCAACCAGGTTCTTGTTCATTTTTAGCATCTGTATCTTCAGTTTCTTCCTCCTGTCCTTGTGAACATCTGCCGGGGGTGGAGCCCTCCTCTCCTCTCTTCTTTTGGTATTACAACTTTTAACTATTTTTATTATTCCCAAATAGTAATTTTATATGGTAGGCCCTGTCCTTGTGAACATCTGCTGGAGGGGGGGGTGGAGTCCTCCTCTCCTCTCTTCTTTAAACATTACAACTTTTAACCATTTTACCTATTCCCAAATATTAATTACGGTACCAATATTGATTACTCTTACAATTTTATCAGCACGAATCATACCTATTTATCACAAATCCCCATTTCTTTTTTGATCATTGATTCGTGCTGTATTAAAAGCTGTGCTCTGATATCTTTTATATTCCCAATTTTGCAGCAATCTCTTGCATCAATCTCACAAACAGATTCTTATTCGAGGCTGTCAGATCCCAATCTTTGTAGTGCTATTTAAGCTGTTTTTACAATTCAGCTAATGATTTTGACTAATTCACATAGGGTGATTGCAATAGTCACAAATGTTGAAATTATTGGGACTTGATTTTTGCCTTGTTTGCTTTTTCATTGCCGAAACTCTGTCCAGTGGGGCTTTCTGGCTTTGACCAATCGCCCAGGGTACCAGGATGATCACAGTGAAAATAATCCTTAGGAAATCTGCCTTTCTCCCTTTCTCAAGGCCCCTTGGTTTGCAACCAAGGGCCAAGATGCCAGTCTTCTCGGTAGCAAAGGTAATATTCCGGGATCTAGTCACTGGTGCTTTTAGTTTCCTTGGCAAACATAGCCTCACAGAGTTTGCTTGTCTCTTTTTAAATGCAATTTCCCAGTTTTGGCTGGTTAAAAGAAATAATTAAAATGAAAATAGCAGGTCAAAGGTTAGGCTGGAATACCATAAATCTGTATTTTTCAGAATTTCAGGGATATGCCAATCACAATAAGATTTCCTAATCAACAACTATCAATTATGAAACACTGGTCTATAATATTATGAATTGTTCATTCTCTTATTTGTGCTATAGCCAATGTAGCAAGAACCAACTGATCTAAGTTTTCTACTAATTTAATTGCTGCTGGAAGGGTCCCGTCTGCCAATTTCAGAGGTATCTCAAAAAAATCACTAACAATGCGTTCTACAGTTAGCTGGCTAAATATATAATCATAGTAAAGCAAGCAAATCAATCTTCCCTCTTAGTTACTGTCCAACACGGGTTAAAGCAAAGTATACAAACAATACATATCTATGGATGACACTCTAAACCATGTTTACTGCGCCCCAACGTTTTACTTGTACTTTTTAACAACAGGTGTTATCACTCTCAGTTGTTGGAATTGCAGTTCTGTAATCAGTTCTGATAATGTTGCTGGTGGGTGACCCCGGAGGAGATCTTCGATCTTTTCAGGGCATTCCCACCGATTAAGAAAGTCTCTTTTATTCTTTTCCACCGGTGTTCTTCTGCCTCTGAGTTCAAGGGAATTGCGGTCGGCAGCTACTCCAGGATGTCTAATTCCTTCTTAATAAATCAGGGTTAATAAAGATCAACTTAAATTTCACTATATTTTCACATTTTTGGAATTACATGTTTTAATAATATTTTAGTTACCATTTCAGTTGTAGCCCAAGCTGCTGGAAATGCTTCAGCTCACTGAGTTAATTGATCTACTATAACAAACAAATATTTTCACTAACCCACTTTAAGCAGTTCTATAAAATCAACCTGGATCTTTTCCAATGGCTTATAGGCTTTTTGCATCCTCCAGAGGGAGGGTTCTTTAACGCTTTCTTAGTTACTTTTTAACAGGTGAGACACCCTCTGGGTAATTTGTTTTCCAATTTCAGATATCTCTATACACCCATAAAAATTTTAAAAGTGATCATAAATGGCTCTTGTTCTCCAGTGTGTCTGTCTATGCAAGTTATCTAAGATCTGACATTCCACTAATTTTGGCATCATAATCCTGTCATCAGGTAGAACTCACTTGGCTTCCTTAAATGTTGCTCCTAATTTCCTTATAGCTGCCAGTTCTGCTAGTGGAAAGGTTAAGTGTCTCTTGCTGAATTTCTATTATTTTTCTTTTTTTTTTTTTTGTAAGATCATGATTTCACTATCTCTTTTTCTTAAGGTCGCTCTTTTTGTTTCTTCGTTAGCTAAATTATTTCTCTCTGACTCTAATATCCCTCCCCCTCTCTGGTGTCTCTTTACATGAACTAATCTATTTTCTTTGAGCTTTTTAAAGCTTCACGTATCTGAATTATCAATTCTCCATGTATCTGAATTATCAATTCTCCGTGTACTAACCCTTTCTCATGAGTGTTTATAAGTTCCTTTTCCTTCCAAATTTTTCTAAAAGTATGTACTACACTAAAAGCATATTTGGAGTCCGTATAAAGAGTCCCTTCTCGTCCCTTTTAGTATTAGTAATGCACAAAGTTCACAGGTTTGTGCTGACCAGGAGGGACTAAGGGGACCAGACTCCTTTACCCCAAGATTTTTCCCACTTCACCCAAATGCTAACCCATATCATTAATTTCCAGATTATCTTCTTCAGTTAAAGAATAAATTTTAAGTTTTCCTTCACAGGGTTTTATCTGTAAATTTAAGGCTATTATTAGATCTCTGCCTAACAAATTATTCTCAGCGTCTGGTATCAACAATAAATCATTTACTCCAAATTTGTCCTCTATTTTAATTTGCACTCCTTTTATTACAGGAACGGGAAAAGCCTTTCCTGTAATTCCGACTACTGGAACTCTCTCATAACTTATCTCACATCCCTGGGGTAGTTTTGTCACTGTGGACTGAGAAATTCCTGTATTTACTAAAAATGTAACTTCTTCGCTATTAGGACTTAATTTTAGCTTTATCAAAGCCTTTTCTGGTGACGTTTCGGTCCCCTTCATTGAACAGAACTCCTGACTTCTCTGATTCTCTTGAGAAGTTTTCTCATCTTGCTGCTTCTTTCTGCAATTTTTCTGCAGGTGCCCCTTTTTATGACAATAAAAACAGGTAGGTCCTGCACCCTTTAAATTAGGACAAGAATTTTGTAAGTGCTCTTTCTTGTGGCGGGAAAACTGCACAGGTCTTGTGTTCTTAAAAATAGATCTTGACGTCGGCTGTTTGTTTTTCCCTGCAGATTTTTCTGTATTCAAAACTGCCTGCACTTCTTGAACTGCTGCCACTAAAATTCTGGCATCTGCTTTCAGCTTTTTCTCATTTCTTCGGACATACACCCTTTGTGCTTCTCTTAGTAACTCTTGAAGTCTCCTGTCCTGCCAATCTTCTAATTTTTCCAGCTTTTTCCTGATGTCACCCCAAGATCTGGTCACAAACTGAGGTTTTAACAGAACCTGCCCTGCTGCAGTATCAGTATCTATACCTGAATATAATTGCAAGTCTCTTTTTAATCTTTCTAACCATTCTGCTGGGGACTCATTTTTTTTCTGGTGCTCACTTAAAGCTTTTCCTATATTATGTCTCCTGTCCTGCTTCTGAACAACAGACTTACTTCTCCTTTCAGGACTCCATAAGGCAGCATACTCACTCTCCTCCTGATTAACAGGGTTTTTTAAATTCACATATATATTTAGAGCTTGGCAAATCCAATCCTCAAATGATCCGAACTTGGGTCAATATAAATTATCTTTTCAGATCATTTCTTTTGTCCATTCAAACATGCAATACTTAATCATTTTCTGTTTACTTTTTCTTCTTTGGGATTCCCATTCATCTCAAAACTGTATCATCATCCCCAGTGGGCTGTCCTGAGGAATGCTCCCTTCCTGAGAACCCCCCTCACAGTTCCCAGATACTCTAACTTCCTGCGGATTCTTCACACAATCCACAGCCCCTGGGTCAAGGGACTTATTTTTTCCCTGACCCATTTCTGGCGGCAACAAACTAAGAGATCCCTGGTACCAGAAGAATCTTAGTTTTCCCCACTCACCTCGTGGTTCAACTTTCTCACTTACTACTCTGTCACCCTGCCTTTTCTATCTACTTGTCCCACTCCTATTTTTCTCTCTGCAATCTATTTGTTCCACTCCTACTTCTGCCACTTTCTCAATATATCAGCTCCGTCCTCTCACTACCTAATCACATACTAAAATGCCTGCTACCAACCCCTCCAAGGAAATTGAACCTATTCAATCACTCTCCTCAGTCTCCCTACTCTCTCCTGCTCAAGGACCTTCCTACAGGTTCCTGGACCAGGGACCCTCTTCTCCCCCCTGGGTTAAACCTCCCGGGGTCCCCACTCACTCACTTTTTTTTCACTTCCCTCCTTTCCCGGACGGCCTCCTCTCTCGAGGACGAAAAACGTACTGGAGGTCCCTCTCGCGTCGGGGGTCCGGGACTGCCCAGCCCCTGTCTCAGACACTCCACACACACACACATGCATACAGCCGCCCCCAGACCCAAAACCCCGTGGTACTCACAGCCTCCTTTTCTCACGAGGGTCTTTGTGCACAAAGCAGTTTTATATGGGTACTCTCTCCTTCCTGTAAGCCGGCACTGACAGGAGCTTCTTCTGCGTGCTTTCAATACCTAATTTGCTTATGTTATTGTAATAAAGACTCTCTTTTCCCAAGGGAGAGTGGTCTAGCTTTGGGACCACTTAAAAGTCTGGTGGGAGCTCCTTCCCAGAAGCTATCCACTTCCCTGGAGTTAAGAGGGTCCCGGTTTCGCACCAAAATTGTTATGTTTGCCCAATTATCCCCTCATAAAACACCCCAAACAATATTTGAGATAGCAGCAATTTTAATTAAATAATTTAGAAAATATATAAAGAAGGGATAATTTGGTTCTAACAATAGTGCATAAGCAAAGGATAACCGCGGGTACAGAGTGCAGGGCTTTTGGACCCATGCCACCCTCCGTACAAAATTGCCAAGTGAAGATTACCCCTTTATATGCCATGTGTTAATACCATATTCTCCAGTTCCGGTTTGTCATCTACCTATCCGCCTCTCATGAACACCTTTACTGCGCATGCACCATCACTCAGTTTGGTGGTCGTTACAAGTCTTTGGGGATCGTCACTAATGAAGAATTGTAGTCTTCCTCAATGTCCTTTAATTCACCTTTTTACACATGCGCACAAAGCCAGTACAATATGAGCCAAAGCACATATCGCTATATCTACATATCAAGCAATAAATCCCTTTATAATTAGCATTTTCTGGGACCCAACCAGGTTCTTGTTCATTTTAGCATCTGTATCTTCAGTTTCTTCCTCCTGTCCTTGTGAACATCTGCCGGGGGTGGAGCCCTGCTCTCCCTCTCTTTTTTAACATTACAACTTTTAACCATTTTACCTATTCCCAAATATTAATTACGGTACCAATATTGATTAGTCTTACAATTTTATCAGCACGAATCATACCTATTTATCACAACAGTAAAGGTGTTCATGAGGGCGGAGATAAGTAGATGACGAA
>JALJVW010000234.1:0-19230 GCA_024865655.1 Emberiza elegans | reverse complement strand
GCAAGGAGAAAGCAGAAAGTGCCTGTCAGCTGAGGGCTCCTGTCCCCTTGTGCCAAGGCCTGCGGTGCCCAGGCCATGCTGGCTGTGCCCAGAGCTGTGCCCAGAGCTGCCCATCCCTGCTGCCTTTGGCAGCAGAGCAGGAGGGCAGCACATGTGCCCAGCCTGCAGCCAGCCACGGCACATCCAGCCCTCAGCAGCTGCCCAGAGCCAAAAAGCAGCTGGGCAGCCGACTGAAGAATTCATTGCATCTGCCCCAGCAAAGGGGGAACCTTTGGTGCCCAGCCAGGCCATGCCATGCCCAGATCTGGGAGCATCCGCCTGCCTGTGGACTCACCTGCAAATTGGGCCTGGAGCCTGGCTTTGAAGAAGGTGCCAGAATCCAAGTCCATCATCTTCAGCTGGCCAGGACGAGGAAGAGATTGTCATCCTTGAGGTTGTCCTTGGTGTCTCCAGCAGCAGCCCCACCTGGTACAGCTTCTCCAGGGGCTCCTTCTCCTTCCCTAGGGCCAGACCAGTCTGTCAGGGCTCTGCCCAGGGCCCCAGCCATCCATGAACCAGACAAACAAAACCAGGGGGGATGGTGGCCACCAGTGCTTGCCACACCAGGTCTGCAGCTCAGCTCCAGCCCTAGGGCTGTGTGTTCCCCTCTGCTGACCCCTGCTCAGAGCTACAGGCAGGACAAAACCAGCCTGGTTTTCTTTGCCACTGAGTGCCAAGAGATGTGTGGAGCTGGTACCTGCCAGGCCCCTGGGTCCAACTGTGCACGTGGATCTCTCCCATCTTCTAGGGCAGAGGAACACCCTGCACCCAAGGATGACAGAAAAGCTCTTCTAAGGATGGTCTGTCCGAGGGTTGCATGGACAAACACCTCTTAATGATATCCTGGCACTCTGGAGAGAGAAACCAGAAATCACCAGTCAGTTGGAGAAGTTGCCCCCTGTTCCTGTGCCCAGGCCATGCTGGGTGTGCCCAGAACTGGGCCCTAAACCGCCCCCATGGATGTTCTGTTTGGAGGAGAACATGAGAGCAGGACATGTGCCACCTCCTCAGCAGCTGCCAGAGCAGGATGCCCATGAGCCATCCTGCTGTCTCCCAGCACTGGGATTCCCCATGCCCAGAGATGAGGATCCACCTTGAGAGAGCCATCGTGGGGGAACAAGATCCGCCCCAGATGATCTCCTGGCCCCTCCTGAAAGGGTGCTCCCCCATGACCAGGTGGCACAGCAGGAGGCCCAGGGACCAGATCATTGCTGCCTCGGGTGGTCCCGCTTGGTGCTGGATCCACTTGGTGGGTTGTAGGACAGGGTTCCTGTGGAACACAACAGAGCTCAGCAGGGGGATGCTGCTGCTCCCAGAGCCTGGCCCCAGCATCCCTGGGCATGTGGGGGGCTGCCCCAGAGGCACACAGGGTCTGTCACTGCCCTTCACCAGCACCTGGGACTTGTGTACAAACTCAGGGGTTGAAAAAGAAGCCACTGGTGTCTGGAAGAGGGCACAGAAACCCCTGGGAAGGCCCAACCAAAACCAGACAAGGAAAAACCCACCCAGTGCTGGGGAAAACATGCCCTTATTCCCCTGCCTGCATGGCCAAAAATGTTATTGAACCCAAGGCAAACAAGGGGAGTGGAGCAGTCCCAGCCCTTTTTTTCGCCTGCACACCAAACCATCCGGGGCACGGGGTCTGGACCCCTCTCTGCTGCCCCATGGGGTTTTTGTCGGGCTGCTGCCCCAGCTCCAGCCCCAGCTCAGGGCACAGTGGGTGCTGAAGGCTGTCGGCAGGGCTGGAAGCTGGCCCCCCTCACACCCCCACCCAAATCAACTTGGACTCCAGCATCAATTCCCATAAAAGCTGCAAAGGGAAGCCCCAAAACCCATACCAGGTTAATTGGGCCATGAGATGCCCAGGAGCTGGGACCTCAAAAGGGCTCACCTGCAAACTGGGTGTAGGAGAGTCTTGGAGGAGTTTAATAGCAGCCAAAGTCGATGATTCCAGCTGCCCGCTGGCCAGGTCGAGCAGGATGTTCTCGGCTTGATGTCCCTGTGCAGGATATAAAGCTGGTGCAGTGCCACACGGCCTACCCCAGCACCAGGCCCGGAACAGCGCCCTGCCTCCTCCTCGGGCAGGAAAAGGCTCCGCCAGGAAACCCAGAGGCTCCTGGCACCGCTCCGGACGCTCCAGCACCAGCAGGAAGCTGTCGGGAGCTCAAGCCACTCCAGGAGCTGAATGACAGAGGCACAGCCAGGACACACCTTGGCCAGCAGCAGATCTCCAGGGGTGCTCTGGCAATTTAACCGCCGGGCTGCGGAGGAGCAGGCGGTGCCGTCAGTGGGGCTGAGGCTGCGTGCCAGGGCTCTGGGAGCCCTCAGCCAGCCCGGGATGCTCTGCACGCCCGCTCAGCCCACGCCCGCCTCTTTGCAGGACAGCCCTGGGGCCTCCCTTGGCTGCCGGGCACAAGGCTCCTCCTGAATGGCACGGCCTCAGGGTCTGTAGGCATTGGGATGTTCCACCTTAGGAGATCAATCAGCTCGCCCCAGTGCGGTCCTGCACTGTCCTGCAGCCAGAGTTTGATCCCAAGGGCAAGCATGGCTGGCAGGCAGCGGGGCTCAGCTCCCCGCCCAGCCCTGACTGATTGAAGCTGCTTCTGATCCTGTGCCGCCCTCACTCCTCCTGCCCCAGCCCTCCTGCCCTTGGCAGAAGAGCTGCTCACCAAGAGAAATGTCCGGAAGCCTTTTCTTGGTTACCAGAGCTGCCTCTGTGCCAGGAGCCCAGCCCAGCCCCAGCAGCACAGACACAGGCATAAGGACTTCCTGAGGATGGGGGCTTCCAGCTTCGGCCCGGGGCCTGACATCAGTCCCGAGAGCCCCTCAGCCGAAGAAACCTCTCCAGAACCCAGGCGTTCGCTCCATTCAGGAAAGTTTCTTAGACTTTCCGTGGGTCCCAACTGAGGGACACGACTGAGAAAGTGTCCCCAGGCCCCAGGCAGAGCAGAGAACCGCAGGCATGGAAAAAGGTGGGGACAAAGAGAAGCCATGTCTTGGGCCCTGGGCACAGCAGGGGAGCCGAAGGGCCAGAAAAGGCTGGGTTGAGACATGTCCGGTCCTGAGGCCCTGGGGCTTCTGGGCACAGCCCCAGGTTACGGGCGCCCCGCACAAGGCCCATTGGGGACAATTCATTGCCCCAGCCAACATCCCAGTGGCCCTAAGGGGTCTGCTGGAAGGAGTCCCACGGGAGCCGGGAGAGGAATGTTTTGGGGCTCCCAGGGTCAATGGTCCAGGCAGGGGGACTTTGGGAATTTTTGCCTTGCAGGCCTTGAGAGTTTGTGGATGTTTTCCTTGGCTGCAATTATCTGCTTTAGGGAGTTCATGCTTGTATGACACTCCAGTATCACACAGCCAGGTAATCGATGTGCCTGGGAACAAGAGTTTGAGGCATACTTCCCAAATGCTTTATTTTCGCACTCTTCTCCTGCTGTCGCTGGCCACTGCTGAGTCTGCTGAAGCTAATGGGCCGTTTCTATCCCCGAATCCGTTGTGTCCAATTGTCCATTCCTAGCATTCAAAAACTTTCCGTTCCCCGTGTCCGAACTGGGCAATCTGATTCCCCATGAGCCTGTCCAAAGATGGTTATATAAACTTTAATGGCCAAAGCATCCAAGACCCAGAGTCTGGACTCCTGATCCAGGGAAAAACCATGCCTAAGAATCCAGGAGTCTATTTTCTCTTTCCCAGGCCTAGAGGGTCAATCCACCCTGAGGTTCAACTTCCTCTGGCCCAGATCGAAGAATTTCAGTCACTGCACGGCTCATCCCAGCATTGCTTGCCCATAAAAAAAAAAAAAAAAAAAAAAGGCATGGGGAAGGCAATTGATGTCCATAGCTCATGGCCTCAGAGTGTCTAAATCCAGTGCCAAGTCATGGATCTTAGAGCCTGATGCATTTGGAATGGATGGGATGGAGAAGTGTGCCAGTTCAAAGCTGGGTCCTGGGAATGGCAGAAAGGAAATAGGAGAAACCATCTGATGGGTTTTGTTGCCCCCGAGTTTTCATTTCATTTCCTAAAGCGGCAGTTTCAGTTCGCCCAGAATGGTGCCCTCAGCCCCAGGGCTGCTGTTGCTTTCTTGTCCGATTCCAGGTGAAAATCGGAGACTGCCAATAGGAGGATTCAAATAAAACAATGGAACTGGTATTTTTGCCGAGTTTGGATGCCTTTCCAAACAGCAGCTCAGCGCTCAGCTGTCTGCCTGCTCCCTGCCAATCCAGCACTTTCAGCCTGGAACAAAGGCCCTCTCTACCCAAAAGAAACTGCTGGCTGCTTTATTTCTCCTGCTGCTCATTGGTAACAGCTAGAAAAGCCAACTAGTTTGGATCCCAAGTCTGTCAGAACAGGTGAATTTTGGGGGAATGAAGCCAAGACACAGAGTCTTGAGAAAGCACAATGTCCCAGGAATCACCTTTGTTGCTGCTGTGGATTGTAACTGCTGAGGGTGGAAATACTGGGGGGAACACATGCCCTGTCTTTAGAACCCATGGCTGACCAAAGCACTGTGCTCTGAAATCTTGCATTTGCAGGTTTCTGGTGTCTCTGGCATTGCTTTTAAAGCAAAACAGGGAGAAGGCAAACTGTGTGTATCTAAAGATACTGCAGAGTGTGGAAAACTTGCTAAGCCCTCGGTCTTCGAGGTGAGATCAGTTTGGAGTGGCTGTGATGTAGAACAAGTGCAACAGAAAAAAGAGGAGCATATAAGGCAAGGAATTAATTGTAGATGTGAACATCTTGGCTTGTTTCTTTCCATTTTCATTTCACTTCTGGAAAGCTGTTCTGCTTTTCCAAGAACCTTCTCTACAGTCCTGTCTGCTCTTTTCAAGAACCTTTCCTGGAGAATGAGGTCAAGCTCCTGTCACAAGATGTGCCACCACCTGCAGCTTCTCTTGGCTTTCCACACTGTGCGTGCAGCAGGATTCTTGCAGCAAAGCAGGACAAAGGTTTGGAGAACTTGACAACTTGTCCTTTCTTTTCCTGGTGGACTGGGGAGTCTTGCCATTGGTGTGGTTTTCATTGTTACTGATCTAGTCTAAGAAAACAGGAGGTGGTACCAGGAATTGTTAGGGAATACAAGCCTGGCTGAATGCAGAGAAAGAATCTCCAGAGCCTGCAGCCACAAATGGAGAGTTGTGCGATAATCATTGCAACTTGTCAGTGGACATCTTGAAAATGATCTGGAATGTGAAAATGCTCTGACAGAGGGCATTTGTTTCTGAGTTCAGTGTGGATGATTCCACATCTGGTGCCTTGGTGCATAAATCCAGAGCACAATCAGTTCAGAACAGAACAAGATGGACCTCTCAGAGCAGCTGACTGAAAGAATCTGAAAAGGAGAAATGCAGGGAATGACTTGGTGAACCTTGCCTAAAAGAAGGGTGATCTTTTTCTAATAACTACTAATCCATTCCCTTGGCTTTTGGCTTTCTTAGCAAGGCCATTTGCATCCCAGATTCCTCATGAAATGAGAAGCCTGAGCTTGTGGAAGTGCCTGAAAGATGTCCTGTTCCTTTGCAGGGACACTCAGGCTGGAAAAGGAGCCAGAGCCTTCTCTGGGGAAGACTCCTCCGAGCTGGAATTTGTGCCATGCTGGGAGATGAGGAGGAGGAGGGGGAGAAGGCTGGTACTGTGTGGCAGGAGCAGGAGGTTTGGGCCGCAGGACATTCCGTCTGCGCTGCTGCCCCGCAATGGGCGGCCGTGTCCGGGGCTCTGCGCCTGGCCCCGTGTGCGCTGAGCTCCCTGGGCTGGGCTCAGCTTCCTGCTGGGCCTGGGCAGAGCCTGGGCTCAAACTGGGGGCAACAGCAGTGCAAATTACCTTGGGCATCTCTGTTTCCTGTTGCTGGGAAGGAGCAATCAAGCGAGTCGAGAAGTTCTGGTTTCTGCTTCTCCTGGTGGCTTTTTTAATTTAATTCAACAATACGGAGGCAATTTCTATGATGGCCTCTGTCAGTTTATTCTATTTCAACGGTGCCAGCAGCAGGGCTGTGTTTAAGCACTGCAAATGTAGCCTGTGAGGCTCTAATTTCCTTCACCTTAGTGCTCAGGGGCTGGTGGGCATTCCAGTATCTGCTGATCTTTATGCCTGTGAAAAAAATACTGATTTAACTGTCATGAAAACATTGTGGGCAGCACCAGCTGAAAGAGGCACTTGCAGTTTTATGGATAAAATTCAGGTGGCAAGCAGAAGAGGGCCAAGAGCAGCCATGATCTCCAATTCCCAAGGCAAAGGCAGCAGCAGCCTCCTGCTGTCACCTCAGGGTGAGTCAAACAGAGCTGAAAAAAGCGCTGGAACCCAATCCTTTCTTCCTCTGAGGGCTGGCTCAGGGCAGCACAGGCGGGCCCTGAGCAGTCAGGGCTGTGTGTGGGTGCTGGTTGCTCTGCTCTTGAATTCAGCTGGAAAAAGCCCTTGGGAGCCGAGGCAGGAGCAGGCGGGAAGGGGCCAGCGCTGCTGCTGCTCCTGGCCGGGAGCCCCGGCTGGGCCGGGCCGGCGCCCCCTGCGCTGTGGCTGCTGCTGCTGCCAGAGCCAGGCGGGACTCGGGGACAGGGAACAGACACGGGGGGACAGCAAAGGCCTGGCGGCTGCAGGGGTGGTGACACTGGGGCCAGCACCAGCACAGAGCTTCAGCCCACAGTTAACCCCGAGGGAAACGCTGGGGAAAGGCTCCAATTCAGCCTTTCTGCACTCGTGGCTGTGAAGGGACTGAAATGAAAGGAGAACAAGCAGGGCCCGACCCCTTCCCCTTTGGGAGGAGCCCCGGGCCTGGGGCTGTGAGAGGCAGTGAGGGGCCGTGAGAGGCCGTGAGGGGCTGTGAGGGGCTGTGAGGGGCTGTGAGGAGACCTGAGGGGCTGTGAGTGGCTGTGAGGGGCTGTGAAAGGCTACAGGGGGCCATGAGGGGCTGTGAGGGGCCATCAGTCATGAGGGGCCATGAAGGGCTTTGAGAGGCCTTGAGGAGCAATGGGGAACTCAGAGAGGCCATAGGGGTCTGTGAGGTGCTGTGGGAGCCCAGGCCCCTCATGGAACCAAGGGGCCATTGTGGCCCAGCAAGGCATTGTGGAACCAAAGGGACCACTATGGAACCTCATGGTATCACAGGTCCATTTTTACACAGCAGCCACAGCAGGGCTGCAGAACCAAGGAGATCATTGTGACACTGCACAACTGTGGAAACCTGTGAGCCTCCCAGGGAAAAGCAGTAGCAATACCCTGGAAAGACACACCACAGGCTCTGGGCACTCCTCAAAGCTCAGGGTGAGAAAAGAGGCTTCCCATGTTGCTCTGCAGCACTATGTTGTCGCAGTTCTGTCCTCCCTATTGGCCCATTGGCCTTTCCTACTCCTTTTACTCCTTAATGGTCATGTTCTGGTGAGTTCTCCCTTCCCTGTCTTCCCATTGGTGTGTAACCCTGCCCATCCATCCTGGCATTCCCTATTGGTCCCTTTCCTGTGTACCGTGCCTGAGTCCTCAGACCATTGAATCCCTGGTGCTCTCCTCTGCACCCTCTTTCCCTCTGTACTCTGAACACTACTTTGTCTTTGGCCCCTGGACACTTTCAGAGTTTCTCCGTGTCTGTGTCTGTGTCTGTGTCTGTGTCTGTGTCTGTGTCTGTGTCTGTGTCTGTGTCTGTGTGCTGGTGCTCTCATGGTTCCTACCTATTGGCACAAGACACTGTCAGGGAAGGTTGTGTCCAGACCACTTCAGACTGCAACAATAACTCCTTTTTTTCATTTACTTTGTGGTGTAATGAACCATTCTGTCTAACCATGATCAGTATAAATCAGAGCTGTATTTATATAAATTTATCCGGTATTCAGTCTTTAATCCTGTGGGACAAATTGCGTAAAGATTCAATTCCACCTGTCCATTCTTTTACAGCGTTGACAAAAGTCTGGGGCTGGGATTGGATCCAGTCGTTCCCAGTCTCCTCTCTTAAAAGGAATTTTAGAAGTCTAGAGGTGCTGCAGGGGTTTGAAGATCCATGGTGGCTGCTGATTGTATTTTCTCCAGCTCATGATTCAGCAGGAGTTTCTCCAACAAAGAAATAAAGCTTTTGCCTGAAGCTCCCACTGTGGGCATGACAGGAACCCCTGTGAGTGTCTGGGACATCCCGGCTCTTTGGCAGCCTGGGGACTCCTGGGATGTCACCGTGTGTCATGGTTTGAGCCTGGCAAAATGCCAGTGCCCCCCATGAAAATACTTTCTCCCTGGTACTTGCTGTGAGATGTGCCTAGGAATAAGCAAAGCAATCCTCTACTTAAAACTACAGAAAACAGAACTTTATTAACTACACACTACAATAGGTTAAAAAGGAAAAAACTACACACAAGGGAAAATGAAAACCCTGCAAACACATTTCCTCCTCCCCACCAAATTTCCAACACATAACATCTCCCAAATCACTGACTCTCTGTCTATCACCACCCAGATAATCAAGTCTCAATTTATCAAGAGGGAGGAGTCCTTCTTGTGCCATGGTGACCTCTTCCTTTTCCATGTCCAGTGCTCTCACCACTGAACAGGGACCAGAGCTGCTTCTAGGGTTGTCTTTTAAGGATTCCATCGTCCCACCCAAGAAAAGGCACAGTCTCCATTTTGGGACATCTGTCCCCCATTATTTCACCTCCTGGGCCCGGGAGGCTCCCACACTGCCTTCTTAACTCTGGGACACGGTGGGTCCCCTGAAAAACAGTCTCTGAATCACAGGAAACATGGTTCTGTCCATAGCTATACAAGAAGAGTCCAGCCAAAGCCACTCCATCATCCCTTCCACCCAAGGTTCTTCTCTGCTTCCTTGCTCAAACTTTCATCTCAACTTACCTCAGTTCCTTCTTCATCCTCTACTTCATCTCCTCTCCAAGAAAAGTCAATGCTCTGCAAAGTTTTCATTCTCCACAAAAGGGGTTAAAAAGCTCTCACACACGGTTGGACACATCCCTGCAACGGCTCCCCCATTCCGGCATCCCCCCTTCTCTGCTGTCGGGCTGATTACAGCCAGCACAGGATATCAAATTTCAAGATAACAGTTCACAAAAGAAGAGGATTTAAAACAGGTGAGCTTCTCTCTCCTGGGGCTTCCGATGCCTCTGGTATTCTTCCTCCACCCTTCCACCCTTGGGGCCAGGCCAGGCCACCTGCCCCAAGTGGTCCAGGCCCAGGCCATCACCCTGCTCCTCCCCCGCCCATGCCAGGACAGCCGGTGTCTGGGAGATCTGCCTCCTTCCCAGCCTGGGGTCCCTGGGAGGGCTTCCCAGCCCAGAGCTATGCTTTTAACCCCTGTCCTTTGTTCTCAGAGGGCCCTATCCAACTCTCAGTGGTCAAAACAGGTGTCAATCGCAAATCTACATCTTCAATTGGACTGACACACTCCCAGAATTCCACTTCCCCTCAAACCAGGACACCGTGGAGCCCCTGTAAGTGCCTGGACCCTGTTGCTGTGGTCAGTTTCCATGGCAACCATCACCAGACCCCCTGTTGCTATGGTCAGTTTCCATGGCAACCATCACCAGGCCCCCATTGCTATGGTCAGTTTCCATGGCAACCATCACCAGACCCCCTGTTGCTATGGTCAGTTTCCATGGCAACCATCACCAGGCCCCCCATTGCTATGGTCAGTTTCCATGGCAACCATCACCAGGCCCCTGTTGCTATGGTCAGTTTCCATGGCAACCATCACCAGCCCCCTGTTGCTATGGTCAGTCCCTTGGCAGCTCCATGGAGACCCCATGCCAGGGGTGGTTGCCATGGACACCAGCTCAGGCCTGCAGCCAGAGCCCCATTGCCATGGCAAACCATTGGCAGCCCCATCCCAGGCTCATGGGATCCCAGAACCACAGAATTGGCTGAGCTGGGAGGGACCCATCAGGATCCTCCAGTCCAACTGCTGCCCCCAGGCACAACAATGCCAGCCTGGGCCTGGCAGCTGTCCAAACGCTGCTGGAGCTCAGAGAGCCCTGGAGCTGGGACCCTTCCCTGGGGAGCCTGGGCAGGGCCCCAGCAGCCTCTGGGCAAAAACCTTTTCCTGACATCCAACCTGAGCCTGCCCCGACTCAGCTGCAGCCGTTCCCTCCACTCCTGTCCCTGGGCACCAGAGGGAAGAGGTTCCCACAGCCCCAGCCAGGGACCCGCTCCCAAGGCTGTTGCCATGGCTACCAGGACTGGCCCCAGCTGGGATACTCGGTTTCCAGGGGCCAGGCTTCAGGAATGGGATTCCCCAATTTCCTGCTCCCATTAAAACCGTGCTGCCCTTGCTGCCCTCCTGCCTTCCATGAAAAGCACAAAAGGCAAAATCCCAGGCTGGGATGAGAACAATTTATTGGGAACAGAAATGAGATAAAGAAAAAATGCAAGAGAAAAATTATTGATAAAAGAAGGGATAAATAAAACTGTTTACAGGGAAAACTAAAACACAACTCACTTGGTCTTCCTGGCCACAATTTCCCCTGCCTGGAAAGGACACCCTTCTCCTCAGGGGGAGAGAGAGAGATAGAGTCCCTTTCCAGCCCCTGGCAATGACCTGAGGTGGGAGTGAATGTAATGACAGGGCCATGGCCAGACCTGCCTGTTCTTCCATCCCACATCAGGTCATGGATCCAGCATGGATCACAGGGAACATGGATCACCAGGGCTCTTCCCAACGTGGAGTCTCCAGTGGGGGATGAAGCTGGAACTGGGCATGAAGCTCTTACTGCAGTTTAGGCACTTGCAGGGCTTCCCTTACTGGTGCCTCTGTTGGTGTCTGGTCAAGTCAGAGCTCTGGGTGAAGCTCTTCCCACACTGGGGACACTCGTAGGGCCTCTCCCCACTGTGGATCCGCTGGTGCCTGATGAGGGTGAAGTTGTGTTTGAATCCCTTTCCACAGTCAGGGCAGCGGAAGGGCCTCTCCTCTGTGTGAATCCGCTCATGCAGGTGGAGATTTGAGCTGGTCTGAAACCTCTTCCCACAGGTAGGACACTTGTAGGGCCTCTCACCAGTGTGGATGCGTTGGTGGATGATGAGGTGGGAGTTGTGTTTGAAGCCCATCCCACAGTCAGGGCAGCAGAAGGGCCTCTCCCCAGTGTGAATCCAGTGATGCCTGAGGAGGTTGGAGGTGGTCCAAAACTTCTTCTGACACTGGGGACACTCGTAGGGCCTCTCCCTGGTATGGATGCATTGGTGGCGCACAAGGTTGGAGCTGCAGCTGAAGCCCTTCCCACAGTCCCCACATTCGTAGGGCCTTTCCCCAGTGTGGATCATCTGGTGGCAGATCAGGGTACTGCTCTTCCTGAAGCTCTTCCCACACTCCAAGTACTTGTGGGGCTTCTCCCCATCATGAAGCTGCTCATGGACCACCAGCTCTGAGCTCTGGCTGAAGCTCTGTCCACCTTCCTGGCTCAGGGTGGGTCTTTCCTCCTCAGAGCATCCTGGGATGGGTTTGGAGCCCTTCCTCATGTAGGATCTCTGTGGCTTTTCTTCCCTGTTGGATTCCGATGCCATGGAGCCACTCAAAACTGCCTCTTCCATGAGGTTCTGCTTTGGGGATTGGTCCTCCCTGGTCTCCATCCTCAGCTCCTTGTCTGTGGGAGGAATGGCAAGAAGAGGATGGGATTTGCCTCCGTGCCAAAGGGAAGGGGAAGGAGATTCCGTAAGTGCATCTGCAGCAGCACGGCGTGGGCAGCGTGGCTGTCCTGCAGCCAGGGGCCATGCTGGGCTGGGAGATGGAGCAGGAGAGAGGGGGAAAGAAGCACTGACTTCCTCCTCACCTGCCTGGGTGTCCCAGGGCTCCTTCCTCTTCCTCGCAGCCTCCTTCTCCATCTGGCAAAAGTTTGGGGATGGGAAATCCTGTTTTGGGAGGAAAACAAGGAATGAGTACATTGTCTTTTGTACTGGTTTGAAGGCAAACCTGGGGCAGAGTCTAAGTCAGAATTGCAATTTAATAAGAAAATGAAGATCAAGGCAATGATACAGAAACACTGCCTTAAACTGACAGAGTCAGGATATAACCTGACACCCTGTTGGTCAGGGTGGTGGCGGCAGTCCCATTAAATGGTGGCTGCAGTCCTGTTGGAGTGATGAATGTGATTCTGTTGAAGCAGTGACCCTCTAGAAGGGTCTGGTCTTCCTCTGAAGGTCCAGTGGTGGTTATGGAGCTCTTGTCCTCTGGAAATCCAGTAGGCAAGCTGCTCCTGGTGTTGCAAGTCCCAGATTATATCCAGGTAGGAATGCTTGGTTCCTCCCCCTGGGTGGAGCATCCCACAATGGGATGATGGAATTTTATCAGTCCTGCAGTGACACTCAATGGCCCATTCACAGAAGATATCTCCCTGGAGGGCGTTATCAGGGGTGAGTCATGGAAGAGATAAAGAACACTGCCCCACCTGTTTATAGCAGTTGATGAAGATGGGGATTGAAAACATGCATTTGGTTACATCTTGCATTGCAACCTGAAACAGTGGGGTAATCCCTGCTCAGGGGGTGAACACCACCCCCCTTACCCAAACTGGCTCAGGTGTAAAACCCCACCCTGGGAAGGCCACACAAACAGGGGACAATGTCACACTTGCCCTGCTCCAGGGGAGGTCTCTGTCCCTGTCACTCCCTTGCTCTCCCCCCTTTTCTCTTTCTTTCCATCTCTCTCTACCTCACATTTACTGTTCAATAAAATCCACATTGGATTTGGTCTCATTAGCACCTTAATTGGGACAGAGGCATCTCTCTAAAGTTTCTTAACCAGATTGTGACATTATTTTGGCACAGTGAGTTCAGGGCACTGTTGTCTGACCCCAAGTGCCTTTGACAACAGGAGGTTCCTTCCTCTGACGAGGTTGTGGTTCTCTCTGGAGGAACTCTTGGAAACTTGGACAGAGTCCCTCCTTCCTCCTGGGGAACCTTTGGGAGAACTGGTGACGAAAATGGCTGTTGTGGGTCTGGAGTGTAAAAAGAAAATATTTTGTTGTCCTTCCTTGAAAAGTTTGTTAAAATCACTGGAGGAAAGGGAGCAAATGATACCAGCAAGACTGACAAGGTTCATTCACCCCAAGGTGAGGAACACAAGGGGCTGAGAAAGTCCCAGAAGAAGCCCAGCTCAAGTAGCTAAATTCCCAAATAACTCCAGCCAGGGGTCTCCGGGAGGATTTTTTTGAGAGTGGGAGCGGCAGATCCCGGACTCGATCCCTGATATCTCTGGGCTCCCTAAGAGGAGCTTTTTTTGGGGGAGAGGAGCCTCCATCGCCCCTCAGGGAGGGTCCCAGGGGTCCACGTGGGGATGGCCCTGGTACCGACAGGGCAGGGACATTGGTTTTGGGGATCCCCGTGAGATTTGGGGCTGTGGAAATGGGGGACCCTTGGGGGGGGGGGAGGGAAGGGGCGATATTGGAGCTGGGGACCCCCGGCAGCCCGGGAGATGAGGCGGGACTGGGACCCCCTGACCCTGACAGGAGCATGTCCTGGGGTGGCTTCATTATGCTCGTACCCCATTGGTCTGTTTAGCCCAGAAATGAGTTCTGCACCTTTAAGGCTGGTTCTGAGAGTGAAGGGGAGGAGGAAGAAGCTGCAGTTTGTTTTCAGAAACTGCACTCACTCCTCCACATTCCGGCTCCTGGATGGACAGAGGGTGGGACAGAGCTCTCCTTTGCTTTTAGTTAGTTTTTAGCTCAGCTGAGGCAGAGAAGTTCCCTGGACTGTGTTTTTTCTTTCTTTGGAGCTGTTTAAACCTGCTCTGGACTGAACACCCAGAACACCACCAGCAGCTCCCACCTGTAGCCCACCTGGCTGAGCCTGGACCACAGCATTTTCCAGTGGTGGAGGGGATAAGAGACTGATAAGAGACTGATAAGAGACTGAGACTAAGTGAGCTGAGCTACAGCCCAGGGAGGGACTTACTGGAGTTTGTCATCTATTTTGGAGCAGCAGGAGGTTTTATTTCTTAATATTGTTCAACTTTTGTGCTGGTGAATGCTTTGCCTGGTAAATAAAGTTTTTTTCCACTTTTCTCCAAGGAAATATTTTCCTGAACTGGCTGAGGGTGGGGCTGGATTGAGCTGAATCTGCATTCTAGAGGAAACTCCTTTTGGAGGTTTTCTCCCAAATTTGCCCTAAACCAGGACAGGTGGTGGAGAGAAGGGAAACCCCAAGTGGCTGGACTGAGGGGAGGCTGGAGGGGGACCTTGGGACCCCAAAACCCCCCAGAATCCCTAAGCAGGACCCTGGAGAGGGGGATCCCCAGGACCCATGGGATCCCCAGCAGCCCTGAGATGGGGGGACCACCAGAACGCCAGAGGGATGAGACTGGAAATGGGACACTCCTGGTGGCTTTTTTTATTCACTCTTGATTTTTTTGGATGCACATCAGATGACTTCTAGAGATGGACTTGTGTGGGAGGAATCCCCAGCCGAAGGCATTCACACCTTGTTTTTCCCCAAACCATCCCACAGTGACATTCCCCCTGTTCCACTCTGTGTGAGCTCAGTCCCAAACCTGACCCTGATCCTGGTCTCAATCTTTTTGTTTTGGGGGCTCCATGTTTGAGACACACTCACAGTTCTGTATTTAATCTCATCCCAGTCCCAAACTCATCTAGCCCCAGACCCAATCCCAACCCCAGCCCTAAAGCCAATCCCATGTCTAGCCTTAACCCCAATCCCAGCTCTAATCCAAATCTCAGCCCCAACTCCAAGCCCAGCCCCAATTCCAGCCCCTTCCTAATTCCTCAGCCCCAAACCAAATCCCAGGTTCAGCCCTTCTGGGGGTTTGGGGGTGTCTCTGTCCCTCTGAGCCTGATGATGTTTGGGTGGGGTCACAGCAGGGCTGAGAGGGACAGAGACCCCCCCGGCCTCCCCAGGTGTGAGAAGGTCGGAGAGCCCCCCCAGCCCTGAGCACCCTCAGTGGTGAGAGGGACACAGAGCCCCTAGTCCCCAGCCCTGCACAGGCATTGCCTGAGGCCAGAGGGGGATGGAGACCCCTGAGCATCCCCAGGGTGAGGGGACAGAGACCCCAGAGCATCCCTGGGCTGGGAGGGACAGAGACTGCCCTGAGCACCCCCTGGCACAGGGGGTGAGAGGGAGGAGACCCCCCAGGCATTCCCTGGGTGAGAATGATCTCATCCCCCTGGAAAATGGCCTGGGGTGACAGGGACAGGGACACCCCCTGGGGAATGGCCTGGGGTGACAGGGACAGGGACAAACCTCCCAGCCCCTCCCAAGCATCCCCCAGGGTGAGAGGCTCAGAGACCCCTTGAGCATCCAGGGCTCTGGACAAAAGATATCAGGGGAAAAAGAATTGTTTCATGTCAAGAAAAGCCCCAAGCCGGGGAATTTGGGAGTACATAAAATGCCTTGAATTTGCTTCTTAGGACCCAGCCAAGTCACTTGGGGTGAATGAACCTTGTCAAAATGCTGGTAAATTTGCTCCCTTTCCTCCAGTGATTTTAACAACTTTTCAAGGAAGGACAACAAAATATTTTCTTTACACTGGGACCCACAACAGCCATTTTCCTCATCATTTCTCCCAGCTAAGTTGCTCAGAGGAAGCTAAAAGAAAAGTGGAAAGAGAAGCACAACCTCCAGAACCATATGAAAAGGACAACAGTGCCCTAAAGTCACTGTGCACCAAAATAATGTCACAGTCTGTTAAGAAATTTGGAGAGATTGCCTCTGCCCCAGGGACAAAGAGAAAAATTATTCTGGATTTTGAACAAAGCCCCCAGCCTGAGAAAGAGAAAAGGGGGAGGGCAAGGGAGTGACAGGGACAGAGACCTCCCTGGAGCAGGGCAAGTGTGACATTGTCCCTGTGTGTGTGTGGCCTTCCCAGGGTGGGGGTTTTACACCTGAGCCAGTTTGGGTAAAGGGGGGGTGTTCACCGCCTGAGCAGGGATTACCCCACTGTTTCAGGTTGCAATGCAAGATGTAACCAAATGCATGTTTTCAATCCCCATCTTCATCAACTGCTATAAACAGGTGGGGCAGTGTTCTTTATCTCTTCCATGACTCAGACCCTGATAACGCCCTCCAGGGGAGATATCTTCTGTGAATGGGCCATTGAGTGTCACTGCAGGACTGATCAAATTCCATCATCCCATTGTGGGATGCTCTGCCCAGGGGGAGGATCCAAGCATTCCTACCTGGATATAAGCTGAGGCTTGCAACACCAGGAGCAGCTTGCCTACTGGATTCCCAGAGGACAAGAGCTCCATAACCACCACTGGACCTTCAGAGGAAGACCAGACCCTTCTACAGGATCACTGCTTTGACAGAATCACGTTCATCACTCCAACAGGACTGCAGCCACCATTTAATGGGACTGCTGCCACCACCCTGACCAACAGGGTGTCAGGTTATATCCTGACTCTGTCAGTTTAAGGCAGTGTTTCTGTATCATTGTTTTGATCTTCACTTTCTTATTAAATCGTAATTCTGGCTTAGAGCCTCCCCCAGGTTTGCCTTAAAACCAGGACAAAACTCAATGAACTCATCCCTTGCTTTCCTCCCAAACCAGGATTTCCCATCCTCAAAACTGTTCCAGATGGAGGATGAGGCTGTGAGGAAGAGGAAGATGCCCCGGGACACCCAGGCAGGTGAGGAGGAAGTCAGTGGCCCTTTCCCCCTCTCTCCTGCTCCATCTCCCAGCCCAGCACGGCCCCCGGCTGCAGGACAACCCTGCTGCCAACGCTGTCCTGCCGGGGATGCACTGGGGGGATCTCCTTCCCCCTCCCTCTGGCACGGAGGCAAATCCCATCCTCTCCTTGTCCTTCCTCCCCCAGACAAGAAGCGGAGGATGGAGACCAGGGAGGAAAAATCCCACAGAAGAATCTCATGGAAGAGGCTGTTTTGAGCGACTCCCTGGCACAGGAATCCAACAGGAAGAAAAGCCAGAGATCCTGCAGGAGGAGGGGCTGCAAACCCAGCCCAGGGTGCTCTGAGGAGGAAAGACCCACCCTGAGCCAGGAAGGTGGACAGAGCTTCAGCCAGAGCTCAGAGCTGGTGGTCCATGAGCAGCTTCATGATGGGGAGAAGCCCCACAAGTGCTTGGGTGTGGGAAGAGCTTCAGGCAGAGCTCCACCCTGATCAGCCACCAGATGATCCACACTGGGGAATGGGCCTACGAGTGTGGGGGAATGTGGGAAGGGCTTCAGCTGCAGATCTGTCCTTGTCATCCACCAACGCATCCACACTGGGAGAGGCCCTACGAGTGTCCCCAGTGTCAGAAGAGGTTTCAGACCAGCTCCAGTCTCCTCCAGCACCAGCGGATTCACACAGGGAGACCTTCCATTGCCCTGATGGGAAGGGCTTCACCAACCCACCCTCCATCCACTGGGGCATCCACAGGGGGGAGGCCCTACGAATGTCCCCAGTGTCAGAAGAGGTTTTCAGACAAGCCCCTGTCTCCTCCTGCACCAGAGGATTCACACAGATGAGAGGCCCTTCCGCTGCCCTGACTGTGGGAAGGGCTTCAAGCGCAACTCCCACCTCATCACCCACCAGAGGATCCACACTGGGAGAGGCCCTACAAGTGTCCCCAGTGTGGGAAGAGCTTCACCCAGAGCTCTAACTTGACCAGACACCAACGGAGGCACCAGTAAGGGAAGCCCTGCAAATGCCCCAACTGCAGGAAGGAACTTCATGCACTGCTCCACACTTCATCCCCATTGGAGACCCCACATTGGGAAGAGATCCATGTTACCCATGATCCATGCTGGGAAGACACCTGTCCCTTTTTCCTGCCCCTGCCAATGACATGATGTGGGATGGAAGAACATGAGGGTCTGGCCATGGCCCTGTAATTACATTCACTCCCACCTCAGGTCATTGCCAGGGGCAGGAAAGGGATCCCTCTCTCTCTCCCTGAGGAGAAGGGTGTCCTTCCAGGCAGGAGGAAATTGTTCTGGGAAGACCCAGTGAGTTGTGTTTTAGTTTTCCTGTAAACAGTTTTATTTATCCCTTCTGTTATCAATATTATTTCTGTTCTGTTTGTTCCTTATCTTGTTGCTGTTCCCAATAAATTGTTCTTATCCCAGCCTGGGGATTTTTGCATTTTGTGCTTTCCATGGGAGGCGGGAGGGCAGTGAGGGCAGCATGGTTTTAGTGGGAGCAGGAAATTGGGGAATCCCATTCCTGAACCCCAGCCCATGGAAACCAGAGCATCCCAGCTGGTCCCAGCCCTGGTGGCCATGGCAACAGCCTTGGGCGGGTCCCTGGCTGGGGCTGTGGGAACCTCTTCCTCTGGTGCCCAGGGACAGGAGTGGAGGGAACGGCTGCAGCTGAGAAGGGGCAGGCTCAATTTGGATCTCAGGAAAGGTTTTGCCCAGAGGCTGCTGGGGCCCTGCCCAGGCTCCCCAGGGAAGGGTCCCAGCTCCAGGGGCTCTCTGAGCTCCAGCAGCATTTGGACAGAGCCCAGGCCCAGGCTGGCATTGTTGGGGTGTCCTGTCAGCAGGGCCAGCAGTTGGACTCGAGGATCCTGATGGGTCCTTCCCAGCTCAGCCAATTCTGTGGTAAGGGGGATCCCATGAGCCTAGGGATGGGGCTGCCAATGGTTGCCATGGCAAGGGCTCTGGCTGCAGGCCTGAGCTGGTGTCCATGGAACCACTAGGGGCATGGGGTCATGGAAATTCCATGGAGCTGCCAAGGAACTAGGGGAATGTATGCATATAGAAAACAGGGAGGGGAGGGTGATGGTTGCCAGAAACTGCTATTAGGCAACAGGGGCTGGGATGGTTGCCTGCTAAGGATCAGCTTTTGTCACAGCCCTGGAGAGAGGTTCCATGGGGACTTTCCAAGAGTCTCCAGACTGTTCCAGAGCTGGAATGTCCCAGGCAGAGACAGGGGCTCCATGGAGACCTCCCCGGGCTTTCTGGGGATGGTAAAGAGCCCTGTGATCAGAGGCAGTCACAGCCATTCCATGGTGACGTCCCAGGGCATCTTGGGCTGCAAAGGCACCAATCTGTCACAGGCACTCACGGGGGCTCCACGGTGACATCCCAGGAGTCCCCAGGCTGCCAAAGAGCCAGGATGTCCCAGACACACAGAGGGGTTCCTGTTATGGGCACAGTGGGAGCTTCAGGCAAAGTTTATTTGAGAAGCTCCTGTTGGGTCACGAGGTGCAGAAAGGAGCCCCAATAGCCCCCACAGATCCCCAAATGTCACCATTGAGTCAGAGATGACACAGACTCAGATCAGAAGGCTAAGGGCAAAAAGCACACAAAATGTCCCCCAAAATGTACAGT
>JALJVW010000233.1:51969-83055 GCA_024865655.1 Emberiza elegans | reverse complement strand
TTGTGGGATTCTCTGGTATTTTGTAGCATTTTATTGTGATTTTTAGGGGCTTTGGGGTATATTTTCTGGAATTTTGGGGCCCTCGTGTGGTCTGAGGGGGCTTTGAGGTTGTCCCCGGTGTGGGAAGGGCTGAGAGACACCAAAATCTCCTTAAAACCCCCACAAGTCCCAATAAAACCCATATTATCCCAGTTAAATCTCACAAAATTAGAAGAACACCCTAGAATCCCAATAAAAGCCCACAAAATCTCTTGCAATCCCAGCACCCCCCCATAATCCAAATTAAACCACACAAATCCCCCAATAATATCCCCAACACCGTAAGAAGCCCCACAAAATCCTCCCCAAGATCCAAAGAAATCATGGCAACACCCAAAATACCCCAGAAACCCCACCAAATCCCACAAAAATCCCCAAAAAACCCCAAAAATTTTCTTTAAAAATCCAGACCTCCAAAGAATGCCACTAAATGCCTCCACAATTCCAATAAAACCACCCAAAATCCCCCAGAAATTCAAGAGAATCCCTAAAATTCCCACAAAATCCCAGTAATCCCCTCCAAACTTATAAAAATCCCCAAAAATTTAATAAACCCCAAAACAACATCAGAAAAAAACACGCCCCCCCCAAAAAAACCAAAATGCAAAACCCCCCAAAATTCCCCAACTCCCCCAAACCAAATCATTCTCTCCAAAACCCCAATCACTGCCCCTCAACTCCCCACAAACTCCCGCAGCCCCAAAAGCCCCAAATGCCGCAGCCCTCCCTGGTCCCTCCCAGGCCCGCTCAGGCCCGCGGCCAAAACTCCCCGGAGCGAACGCGGAGGGCCCGGAGCGGGCCCGGAGCCCATCCCGGGCTCGGCCTCAGCCTCGGCCCCTTGGGGGCATTTGGGGCCAGCCTGGGCAGGTTTGGGGTGGGCTCAGATCCCTGGCAGGCATTCCCAGCCTTGTAGGGGGGGATTTTAGGCCCCTTTCGCTGATTTGAGGCTGGATCTGGAGGGTCGGAGAGGGGATTTTAGATCCCTTTGGATGATTTCAGGCCCATATGGGTGAATTTAATCCTGTGTGAATGATTTTAGGTCGCTTTTTTTGGTGACTTTGGACCCATTTGTGTAGATCTTTTGCTTCTTTGGGTAATTTTAGGTCAAACCAAGTCATTTAGGATGATTTTAGGTCCTCTTGTGTTGGTTTCAGGCACATTTGGGTGATTTTAGTTTTAGGTGATTTTTTGGCAAATCCAGTATGTTTTAGGCTCATTCAGAATTTTGATCTTTTGGGTAATTTAGGTCCAGTCTTTCCCAGTGATTCCCAGTTTTTGTGTTGGTTTTTTGGGTGATGTTGTTCAATTTAGGCCCCCAGTGGCAAATCCAGTATGATCCCAGTTCAGGAGATTTTAGTCCAAAGCAGGTACTTTCAGCATGGTTTGCAGACCCCATTTAGGAGATTTAAGGCTGATTTTAGGCCATTTTGAGGGAGGTGTCAATCAGTTTGGGCAATTTTAGGCCCCTTTGGTTGGATTTTAGACCCAGGATAATTTTAATCCCATTTGGCTGATTTTAGCCAAACCTGCTGGATTTCAGCTGCATTTGAGATGCTTTGGGTGATTTTAAACCAAACATGGCCCTTTTAGGATGCCAGTGCCCCCCCTTGGCCCCCCCCTTTCCCCACACGTTCCCAGCCTTTCCCAGTGTGCCTTCCCCTCACGGTTCCCCTGAACAGGGCAGGAGGAGGGAGGAGGAGGGTGCAATTGTCCCAGCAGGGTCCCAGTTGCTCCCACTTCCTGCTGTCCCAGTCCCAGTTCCCCAGTTGAGTCCCAGTCAATCCCAGTCATGGTCCCCCCAGTCACTCCCAGTTGCCCCCAGCTTGGTTCCCAGTTCTCCCAGCATTCCCCAGTCGCCCCAGTTTGGTCCCAGTCACCACCTGTATGGTTTCAGACACTCCCAGTGTATCCCAGTTTCCCTGAACATTCTCACAGTCACTGCCAGGCACTCCCAGTTACCCCAGCCTGGTTCACTTGCTCCCAGTTTGATCCCAGTTGTTCCCAGTTCCTCCATTATGTCCCCAGTTGGCTCCCAGCACGGGCCTGTTAGCTCCCAGTAACCCCAGTCAGGGTCCAAGCTGGTCCCACTCTGATCCCAGTATGATTGTAGCCTCTCCCAGTATGATCCCAGTCACAACCCCAGTGCCCCCATGATCCCAGTTGCTCCCTGTCAATGCCAGTTTGATCCCAGTAGCCTCCAGTGATCCCAGTCCTCCCAGTGTCCCAGTATCCCAGTCACTCCCAGCATGCTCCCAGTCACTCCCAGTTTCTCCCAGTTGCCCCAGCATGGTTCCAGTTGCTCCCAGCCACTCCCAGTCAATCCCAGTATGATTCCAGTCACACAGCATGTCATCCCAGTGTAACCCAGCATGGACTCAGCTGCCCAGTGTGATTCAAGTGTGATCCCAGTTGCCCCAGTATAGTTCCAGTTGTTCCCAGTTCCTCCCATTACTCCCAGTTGCCCTCAGTCCCAGTCCCCAGCACAGTCCCAGTCATGTCCAGTTGCCCCAAGCATGGTCTGAATTGTCCCCCAGTATCCCAGCTGTTCCCAGTGTGGTTCCAGTCTCCCAGGATTGTTCCAGCCACTCCCAGTAGATCCCAGTGGGCCCAGTAAGGTTCCTTTTCCCCAGAATGATCCCAGTTGCCCCAGTTGTAGTCTCAGTTCTCTCCAGAATGGTTCCCATTCACTCCCAGGTAATCCCAGTTGGGTTTTTGGGGATGTTTGTCCTCCCAACCAAGGCCCAGTAGCTCCCAGGTTGATCCCCAGCCAGGTTCCATTCCTCCCCAGTATGGTCCCAGAGGCCAGCCTGAGGATCCCAGAGCCCAGTGTCCCCCCAGGAGCCCAAAGTCCCAGTCACCCCAGTCTGGGTGTGATGCCAGTGCCCCCAGTGGGAGCCTGTTCCCAGCCTGGTTCCATCAGGGTCCAGGGGGGACATGGCCCCAGTGGATCCCAGTGGTGCCCCTGCAGCCCCAGAGCCCCAGAGAATGATGGGAGAGTCCTCCCAGCCCTGGTCCCAACAGCCCCAGCATCCCCCAGTCCCAGTTGAGAGTCCCAGTTCTCCCCAGCATGGTCCCAGTTGCTCCCAGTGTGGTTCCAGTCCCCCTAGTATGGTTACAGACACTCCCAGTATGGTCCCAGTTGAACCCAGTTGCCCCTGCTCTAGTCCCAGTCCCTCCCCAGATGATCCCAGTCCCTCCCAGCATGGTCCCACTCACTCCCAGTTGCCACCAGCATGGTCCCAGTTCTCCTCAGCAGGGTCCCAGTTGTTCCCGGTGTGGTTCCAGTCACCCCAGTATGGTTACAGACACTCCCAGTATATCCCAGTTGCCCCCAGCATGTCTGTAGTCATTTTCAGGCACTGCCAGTGGCCCCAGTAAGGTATTACTTATCCAGGTATGATCCCCCAGTTATGCCCAGAATATCCCAGTTGCCTCCAGCATGCATCCAGTCCTTCCCAGTTCCTCCAGTTTGCTTGCAGCATCATCCCAGTTTCTCCAGTCCTGCCCCAGTAGCCAGTGAATCCATCTCCCAACCCAGCATGATCCCAGTCACTCCCTTTCAACCCCAAGTCCCAGGAAGCCCAGTCTGATCCCAGTCACATGCCAGCCCTCCCAGTGTTGTCCCAGTATAATCCCAGTTGCTTCCAATCTCTCCCAGTATGGTCCCAGCTGCCTCCAGCATGGTTCCAGTTGCTTCCTAGATCAGCCCAGTCAGTCCCAGTATGATCTCATTTGCTCCCTGCGTGCTCCCACTTGCTCCCAGTTAGGCCCAGTATGGGGGATGATGTTCAGGGTGTGTTCCCAGTCACTCTCAGATACTCCCAGTTATTAGTCCAGTCCCTCCCAGTATGATCCAAAGATGAGCCCAGTGTGCTCCCAGTCCCTGCCAGTATGAACCAGTTGTGCTCCACATGGTTCCAGTTGCTCTCTTTCACCCTTTTATTCCAGTCACTCCCAGTATCTCACAGTGTTCTCCAGTTCCCTCCAGCATCTTTCCAGTTCCTTCCAGTATGATCCCATTTGGTCAGAACCACTCCCAGTCAGCCTCAGTGTAGTGGAATTCAGTGCCAGTATGATCCCAATCACCTCCAGCATGATCCCAGTTCATCCCAATATGATGTCAGTACAATCCCAGTGTGCTCCCAGTCCCTGCCAGTATGAACCAGTTGTGCTCCACATGGTTGCAGTTGCTCTCTCCTCCTCACTTTCATTCCAGACACTCCCAGTATGTCCCAGTGTAGCCCAGCTCTCTCCAGCACCTTCCCAGTCACTCCCAGTTCCTTCCAGTATGGTCCCATTTGCTCCCAATCACTCCCAGTCAGCCTCAGTGTAGTGGCACTGCCAGTATGATCCCAGTCAACTCCAGCATGCTCCCAGTCATTACCAGTTGATTCCAGTTGCTCACAGCTGCTCCCAGTCACCCTCAACATAATCCCAGTCACTCCCAGTACGATCCCAGTATGATGTCAGAACAAAGCCAGTGCAGTCCCAGTCATTCCCAGTACGATCCCAGTGCAGCCCAGTCCCTGGCAGGCTGCCACTGGGGGATCCCCAGCCCTGGGTGCGTTCCCCCTGCGGATGATGGCCAGAGGAGCCCCACACTGGCAGTGGCCAGGCAGGGTCCCCAGCAAGGCCCAGTTTGGATGGGTCCAGCCCCCAGTTTGCCTCTCCTTTGGCCCCGGGCCGGCTTCCCCGCCCGCAGCGGCTGGGAGCAGCCGAGAGCCCCTGCTGCCCATCCCGACCTGTCCCGGCTCCATCCCCGCTCCCCATCTTGTGCAGGGGCTGCGGAACGGGGCACCGAGGGTGGGGCTGCTGCTGGGGAGGAGGAGGAGGGGAGGACAGGGAGCTCAATGGGAGGAGGAGGGGGTCAGGGGAGGAGGAGGGGATGGAAGAGGAGGGGGAATAAGAGGAAGGGAGGAGGGGAAGGGTTCAGGAGGGACAAAGGAGCATCAAGGGAAGAAGAAAACCACGCGGTTCTTTCGAGCCCTCCTGAACTCGCAGCCACGCGATTCCGGCCGTGTTCTGCTCCTGCTTCCTCCTGCTGCCGCCTTCCTCTCCTCCTGATGCTCCTCCCCCGGGGGCCACCAGGGAGGGCCCGGATGGAGCCAGATAAATGGGAGGAAGAGGTTTCGAGGAGCTCCAAGGGCCAGGACTGATCGGGAAGAGAGAGGAGAGGGGGCTTGGAGGAGGATGGGATCATCCTGGGAGCAGCTCCCCCCCAAGTGAGTTCTCAGGACCGTACTGGGATCACACTGGGAGTGAGGGGCAGGAGCAGCCGATGGCCCAGCTGCTGGGGCTGGGGGCGCTCCTGGGGCCCCTGGTCGGCACCAACTGAGGCACCCCCGGCACCCACCTCTGATCGCCCATCCCGGAGCACCAAGGGGCCCCTGAACTCCCCCTGGGCGCTCCCCCGCAGCCCATTCCCACATGGATCCACCCTGCACCCCCTTATCCGGCACCAACAACCCCACCCCCTCCCTTGCCATCCATGCCTCCCAGCCCCCAGGCCCCCCTTTCCTTCACCCAGAGACCCCCTGGACCCCTATTCCTGCCCCCCAGCCCCCCAGCCCCTCCTCTCCTCAACCCTGAGGACACCCTGGGACCCCTATTCCCAGCCATCCTGGGTTTCCCACCTTTTGCTGGAATGGGGGGGCTTTAGGACCCTTGGGACCCTTTCCTGGATGCAGGAACCCCTGCCTTGCCCAGCCTGCCCCCTCTGATCCACCGCCCTCTGTTCTCAGTCCTGGAACCCCCCAAACCCCCAAATCCTGCTCTCCAGCTCCCCTTTGGACCCCCATAAAACCCCCCAGCCCCCCAAATCTCGGTGTCCCCCCCAGTTCTCCCGTCCCTGCGTTTGGAGCCCAGGCGCCCAGACCCCTGCCCCGGGTTCCCAGTTGGTGTCCATGGGGTCCTGGCTGGGATCCATGAACCAGGAGAATGGGGGCAGCCAGTGAGGACCCAGCGGCACCCTGGGGCCACCCCAAGATAAGCTGCTGTGCACTGTCCCTGCCATTCCCAGTTGCTCCCAGTGGGGCAGTTATCTCCCAGTTCATTGGGCAGTTTAGCACCCCCAGACAACCAATCCTCCCCCAATCCCATCCGATTGTAATGGACTCCCAGTATAATCCAATTATCTCCCAGTATGATCCCTCTCCTTGCTGTGAACTCCAGTCATCCAGTCACTCCCAGTATGAGGCCAGTGATCCCAGTCATTCCATGCCATTGGGTGATGCTCCCCAGGGGAGGAGCCAAGTCCCCAGTGGATCCCAGTATGAGGTTTGGGACACCACAGCAGCCTTTTTCCCCCACTGGATTCCCCACTGTTGCCCCAGTCAGCCCAGTTCCCAGTTCTGATGTTCCCAGTTCCTTCCACAGCCAATCCCAGTCAATCCCAGTATGATTCCCAGTTCACCCTCAGTCTGATCCCACCCCCTCACTTCCAGTTGGACCCAGCATGGTCCCACTGTTCCCAGTCCCAGAAGGATCCCAGTTGCCCCAGTATAGTTCAGTTGTTCCCAGTTCCTTCCAGGATGATCCCAGCCACCTAGTGAACAGTTCCAGTTCCTCTCAGCATTGTCCCCACTCACTTTCAGGGTCCTCCCAGCATGGTCCCAGCTGTTCCCAGTTTGGTTCCAGTCCCCCCAGTATGGTCACAGAGAGTTCCCAGTGTATCCCAAAATGCCTAGTACAGTTCTAGTTAGCTCAGAATGATCCCAGTCTTTTCCAGTTCCTCCCAGTTGCCTCCAGCATGATCCCAGTTTGAGACTTGCCCACCCAGTGTTTCCCAGTGGCTCCCCAGATGACCCTTAGCAGGAGCAGTAGTCACTCCCAGAATTGTTCCAGTCACTTTAGGATGATCCCAGTCACTCCCAGTATGATCCCTCTCACTTGCCGTGTAACTCCAGTCACTTCCAGTCACTCCCAGTATGAGGCCAGTGGCCCCCAGTGTGATCCTGGTTGCTCCCTGTCAATGCCAGGATGACCTCATGAGCCTCCCGTATGATCCCAGTGGCTCCCTGTCTCTCCCAGTATATCCCAGTCCCCCCCAGCAGGCACCCAATCACTCCCAGTTCCCCCCAGGTGCTTTCAGCATGATTCCAGTTGCTCACAGCCACTCCCAGTCAATCCCAGTATGATTCCAAGCACCCTCAGTGTGATCCCAGTCTCACCCCACATGTATCCAACTGCTCCCACTGTGATCCCAGTATGATCCCAATTGCCTCCACTGTAGTTCCAGTTGTTCCCAGTTCCTCCCAGTGTTATCCCACCTGTCCTAGTATAGTGCCAGCCAATCCAGAGATGATCCCAGTCCCTGCCAGCATGGTCCCAGTCATGCCCAGTTGTCCCCAGTGTACACCCAGTCATTCCCACTCGCTCCCAGGTACCCCCAGCATGGGGTCCCAGTTCTTCCCAGCATGGTCCCACCTGTTCCCAGTGTGGTTCCAGTCGCCTTAGTATGGTTAACAGACACTCCTGGTATATCCCAGTGTCCCTCAGCATGCTCACAGTCATTCCCAGTTATTCCCAGTTCCCCCAGTTATTCCCAGTCGCTGGCAGTGCTGCCACTGCTGGGATCCCCCAGCCCTGGGTGCGTTCCCCCCTGGCGGATGTGGCGAGAGGAGCCCCAAGGGCTGGCAGTGGCCAGGCAGGGTCCCCAGCAAGGGCCAGTTTGGATGTGCAGCCCCCAGTTTGCCCAGTTTGCCTCTCCTTTGGCCCGGGCCGGCTTCCCCCCGCCCGCAGCAGCTGGGAGCAGCCGAGAGCCCCGCGCTGCCCATCCCGACCTGTCCCGGCTCCATCCCCGCTCCTGCCGCGGCTGCGAGGGCTGCGGGAACGGGGCACCGAGGGTGTGGCTGCTGCTGGGGGAGGAGGAGGAGGGAGGGAAGGGCAGCGATGGAGGGGGAGGAGGAGGAGGGATGGAAGAGCAGGGGGAGGAAGAGGAAGAGGAGGGGGAGGAAGAGGAGGGACAAAGGCAGATCGAGGAAAGCAGAAGGAAGCCCCAGCCCTGAAACCCCCCCGGAGCCTGGACTGAGCCCCAGTGTGGGCAGCAGGGGAGGGGGGGATTCTGCTCCTCTGCCCCACTCAGGTGAGTCCCCACCTGCAGAGCTGCCCCAGCCCTGGGGGCCAGCACAGGAAGGAGCTGGAGCTGCTGGAACCAGTCCAGAGGAGGCACCAGAGATAGTCCAAGAGCTGGAACCCCTCTGATCTGGAGCCAGGCTGGGAGAGCTGGGGGCGCTCACCTGGAGAAGAGAAGGATCCAGGGAGGGATGAGATGTGCTGCAGCTCCCTCTGTGCTCTCGGCCAGGCAGAAACAGGCTCTGGATTCAGTCCTGGAGCAGGGCAGGTGTTGGGGGTGTGACATGGAGCTGCTCTCCTGTGGGATGTCTCCTCCAGGCTGGAAGCTCCTCGGTGCAGGAGTGAATCCAGGAATGTGGCTGTGGTAGTCCTTCCTCATGGCTTGTCCCCAGCCCTGCTGTTCCCTTGGCCACTCCTGTGGGATGCAGTACAGGTTTAGGTGCCTCAGCACCACCCTGAATTCGCAGCCCCCACCCATGGGATCGTGACTGGGGAGGGGGAGCTCGGTTCAGATATCCTGGGGGTCCCTTGGATTTTTCTGGGGGGATGTTTGGAGAATGAAGAACTCGGAAGCTGAGCAGAAAAGGCCTCTTGTGGGGACAGCAGAGCCCTGTGTCCCCCAGGAGCCCAAAGTGGGGAGCCCAGAGAGGGGGGAGCGCCGCCATTGGCGGGAGCCTCAAGAGCCTGGAGAGGGTCAGGGGGGACTCCTTGGAGCCGCTGCAGCCCAGAGCAGAGAATGAGGGGAGGAGGGACCCCCAAAACCTCCAGCATCCCTAAATGGGGAGCCAGAATAGAGAGGAGCTTTTTGCATTCCTGGGACTGCCAGCAGCCTGGACAAGGAGGAATCCCAGAACCCCAAAACTGAGAGACCAGAGATGGGGAATTCCTGGGAGGCTTTTTTAGAGCAGATCTTTATGGACACATGATGCTGACATGTAGACATGGATTTGGTCAGGAGGACTTTCAAACCCAGTGTGCTCATCCCCTGTTTTCCTTGCTAAGCAGGATTTCCCATTCTGAAATCTTGGCTGGATGGAGGAGGCTGTGAGGAAGAAGAAGATGCCCTGGGACCCCCAGGCAGGTGAGGAGGAAGTCAGTGCCTCTTTCCCCCTCTCTCCTGCTCCATCTCCCAGCCCAGCACGGCCCCTGGCTGCAGGACAATCCTGCTGCTGATGCCGTCCTGCTGGGGACACACTGGGAGGATCTCCTTCCTTCTGGCATGGAGGCAAATCCCATTCTCTCTTTGTCCTTCTTCCCCAGACAAGGAGCTGAGGATGGAGACCAGAGAGGACGAATCCCCAAACCAGAACCTTGTGGAAGAGGCTGTTGTGAGGGATTCCACTCAGGAATCTGCTGGGGAGGAAAAACTCCAGAGATGCCCCAGGAGGGGGGGCTGCAAACCCAGCCCAGGGTGCTCTGAGGAGGAAAGAGCCCCCCTGAGCCAGGAAGGTGGACAGAGCTTCAGCCAGAGCTCGGGGCTGGTGCTCCATGAGCAGCTCGATGATGGGGAGAAGCCCCACAAGTGCTTGGAGTGTGGGAAGGGCTTCAGCTGGAGGTCCCGACTGCTCCGCCACCAGATGATCCACACTGGGGAGAAGCCCTACGAGTGTCCTGAGTGTGGGAAGGGCTTCAGAGACAGCTCCCAGCTCACCATCCACCATCGCATCCACACCGGAGAGCGGCCCTACGAGTGTTGGGAATGTGGCCAGAACTTCCTGCGGAGCTCCCACCTGACCTCCCACCAGAAGATCCACACAGGGGAGAGGCCCTACGAGTGTTCTGAGTGTGGGAAATCGTTTCAGACCAGCTCCCTTCTCCTCACCCACCAGCGCATTCACACCGAGGAGAGGCCCTTCCGCTGCCCCGACTGCAGGAAGGGCTTCAAGCACAACTCCCACCTCACCAGGCACCGGCGCATCCACACCGGGGAGAGGCCCTACGAGTGCCCTGAGTGTGGGAAGAGGTTCAGGACCAGCTCAGTCTTGAATCAACACCAGTGGAGGCACCGCTGAGGGAAGCCCTGTGAGTGCCCCGGCTGCCGGAAGAGCTTCGTGCTCTGCTCCAGCTCCATCCCCCATCAGAGAACCCTCATTGTGGAGAACCCTGGTGTCCCACATTCCCAATAATCCAAGTTGGGAAGACGCCTGGTCTCCACATCATCCTGGATCCCTGTAGTCACCTGACTCAACGCTGGGGCAGGAACATCCATTGGGTCTCAGCTCCATATTGGAAACTCCTTGGGAAGAGCTGATTTTTAACCTTGTCTGGGTTTGAAAGCCAGGTGTCTGCTAAGGAAGGCAGGAGCCCTCCTTGGAATGGAAAATGTAAACCCCCTCCCTGTGAATTGTTAAAATGGTGAAATTAAGGGGCTCTCAGGCAAAGATATGGGAATAGGAATAACAGTTCTTTACTGGTGTGTATAAGAAAGCAAACAAAGAACAACAACTACAGCATTGACAGAGGCTCTGCTGCACAATCCCACAGGGGTGGGTTGGACGATCCCAGTGCCCCAGCAGGGCTCAGGGAGCACCAGGCTGGGCTGGCAAGATGGATCAGCAGGCAGGGGGTGTGGGGTGTGAAAAACACCTTCAGTCTCCTGTGAAAATTTAAAAAGTTTAATAAAGGACAATAGGAAACAAGGACCCTAGAGCAAAGGTTATTACAGCCAGGTGCATGTTGGCACTCAGCTGGGGATACCCCTTAAATACCTTTTCCCTTACATGAACCTTTTGCATATTCATACACCCTTATGCATAATAAACATTTCCCCAAACTAGTTTACATGTTCCAAGAGCTGTTTAGCATATCTCCTCCTTGGATCTGCCTTTTTAGAGCATGAGTATTCCTGGCTTGTGGTTTCAGCCTTTTTTTAATCATCATCTTCAATTTTGGGCCTGGTCCACTCTGCCTTCAGACAGTGGTTGCTGATAGTTGGCAGATCTGTACAGGTGTCCTCATCCTGTGTGCATTGTGTTAGGAAAATTAATCCAAAAACATCAGAGATTTATGTCCAGAAAGGAGACAGAGGAGTCCTTTTACTTATTTGAATAAAGGGAGAGGCCATGGGGCATTTGCCTGGGGTCTCTCAAAATTTTGGAGGACGCAGCCTCCTTTTTATCCCAATTTCCCTTCTCTCTTTCCCCATTAGCTGAGGTACTTGAGAGGGACAGACTTCCCAAAACGCCTGATACCAGAGATTTCCCTCTAACATATAACCCTTCTTTTTAATTTTTAATTCTTACCGAATTTAGGGATTTCCCCCATTGTTTCTTTCATCTTTCAATGTCCAATTTCATTTATCGGCAAACCTAAAGTGTATTTGTAAGGGCAAATATCTTTTTCCATTAATCAGTGGAATCCTTCCCATTGTTTCTTTAATCTTTCAGTGCTGGTTTTATTTACCAGCAGACCCACAGCTTGTTTGTAAAGACAAATCTGCTATTCCTCTCAACTGGATGTTATCCCAACCAAAGCAGGCATTTTAGCACAAGCATAATTATATCAGGTATTTCACTACTATGTCTAACCTTAATTAACAACAGAAATAGAAATGATATCTTTATAGCAAAGTTATTTTAACACCACAGACATAAAATCAATTTTACATTTGTGAAAAGCCACTATTATAATATGTATCTATAACAGTGGCTGCAGGGCAGGGAGAGCCGAGCTCAGGGTCCCAGGCAGACGGGGATGGGTCCCTCTCTCAGTGAGGTGGGTGTTAATAAGTGTGAAAAACACCAATCACTTGTTTTTAAATTTTAAAAGTTTAATAGTAATAAAATGGTTATAAAAAATAGTAATATAATTAGAGTAATAACAATTTGAACAAATTGAATTAGGACAATATGAGACAATAGAGACAAAGAGTTAGGGACGTCTGGGTACCTTTTTCTGGGCAGCACGAGCCCGAAAAAGGACACCCATTAACAGAGGATTAACCCTTAAAAGTAATAGCCTGTTGCATATTCATACATGTCATCCATGATGCATAAATTCCATTCAAATACAGGATTCTGTCTGGTCAGTGTCAGCATCTTCCTCTGAATCCTAACAGCGCCTTCGAGGTGGGAAGAAGTTTGTTTCTTCTGATAAGAGGGCAAAAAGTTCTTTATCTCTGGAAGATTTAAGTGTCCCTATTTCACTGCAAGTCCTTTCTTTAAAAATAAAGTATCCTACATAGCATAGTTTCTATTTTAACATTTTTTATAACCTAAAACTATATTTAACACACTACCTAAGAGAATTGATACAGCATTACTTTCTGACACAACACACATAATATTAATTTTAATATTTGGGAAAAGCCAATCATAAAATACATACATTATTCACACAGGGGATTTGGTTTCTTGAGGGGGGGATTTGTTGAAAATTTTGGGAGTATTTTTTAATTTTGGTGGGTTCCACTGAGATTTTGTGGGATTCTCTGGGATTTTGTAGCATTTTATTGTAATTTTTACGGGATTTTGGGGGTTTTACTGGATTTTTGGGGGGCCTTGGGTGGTCTGAGGGGGCTTTGAGGTTGGCCCTGGGTGTGGGGAAGGGCTTAGAGACACCAAAATATCCTTAACACCCCTGAAAGTCCCAATAAGAATCCACAAAATCCCAATTAAATCTCACAAAATTAGAACACCCTAGAATCCCAATAAAAGCCCACAAAATCTCTTGAAATCCCAACAACCTCCTCTCCATAATGCCAATTAAGGCCCCAAATCCTCCAAAAATGTCCCCAAACCACAAGAAGCCCCACAAAATCCCCCCAAGACCCAAAGAAATCCGGGAAACACCCATAAAACACCAGAACCCTCCATAATCCCACAAAAATCCCCCAAAAAGCGCAAAATTTCCTTAAAAAGCACAGACCTTCAAAGAATCCCACTAAATGCCTCCACAAGTGCAATAAAACCACACAAAATCCCACAGAAATTATAATAAAACCCTCAAAAATGTAAGAGAATCCCAAAAAATCCCCACAAAATCCCAGTATTCCCCCCCAAAATATAAAAAAAAATTTCAACAAACCCTCAAAAACCTCCAGAAAAAGACCCCCCAAAACCCAAACCCCCCAAAATTCCCCAACTCCCCCAAACCCAATCACTCTCTCCAAAACCCCAATCACTGCCCCTGAACTCCCCACAAACTCCCCCAGCCCCAAAAGCCCCGAATGCCGCAGCCCTGCCCAGCCCTCCCTGGTCCCTCCCAGGCCCGTCCGGGGCCACGGCCAAAACTCCCCGGAGCGAACGCGGAGGGCCCGGAGCGAGCCCGGAGCCCATCCCGGGCTCGGCCTCAGCCTCGGCCCCTTGGGGGCATTTGGGGCCACCCTGGGCAGGTTTAGGGTGGGCTCAGACCCCTGGCAGGCATTCCCAGCCTTGCAGGGGGGATTTTAGGCCCCTTTGGCTGATTTGAGGCCGAATCTGGAGGGTTGGAGGGGGGATTTTAGATCCCTTTGGATGATTTCAGGCCCATATATGTGAATTTAATCCTGTGTGAGTGATTTTAGGTCCCATTTTTTTGTGTGATTTTGGGCACATTTGAGTCGGATTTTGCTTCTTTGGGTAATTTTAGGTCAAACCAAGTCATTTAGGATGATTTGAGGTCCTCTTGTGTTGGTTTCAGGGACATTTGGGTGATTTTAGGTCAATTTAGGTGATTTTTGGTAAATCCAGATGTATTTTAGGCCCATTCAGGAGATTTTAGGCCAAAGCAGGTACTTTCAGGGTGGATTTGAAGCCCATTTTGGGAGATTTAACGGTGATTTTAGGCCATTTTGAGGGAGGTGTCAACCAGTTTGGGCAATTTTGAGCCCTTTGGATAATTTGAATCCCATTTGGCTGATTTTAGGCCAAACCTGCTGGCTTTCAGCTGCATTTGAGACTCCTTTGGGTGATTTTAAACCAAACCGGGCCCTTTTAGGATCGCGCGTCCCCTTGGCCCCGCCCCTTTCCCCTCACGGTTCCCGCCCTTTCCCCGCCCCCTTTCCCCTCACGGTTCGGCCTTCGGGAACGGGGGAGGAGGAGCAGGGAGGGTGCAATTTGCTCCCAGCAGGGTCCCAGTTACTCCCAGTTCCTGCCGCTTTCATCCTGCGTGTTCCCAGTTCTCCCAGTCACTCCCACTTTTTCCCAGTTGCTTTCAGCACAATTCCAGTTGCTCACACCCACTCCCAGTCAATCCCAGTATGATTCCAGTCACTCTCAATGAGATCCCAGTGTAACCCAGTATGGGCTCAGCTGCTCTCACTGTGATCCCAGTTGGTCCCAGCATAATTCCAGATGTTCTCACTTCCACCCATTATGATTCTAGTTGTTCCTAGAATAGTCCCAGTCCCTCTCAGCAGGGTCCCAGTTGTTCCCAGTTGTCTCCTGTGGGAGAACAGGGACAATCGCGTTCGGAAGATCACGGCACTGTCACGGGACAGGGAAAGTGTCCCCTTCCCCCCCCGACCTTTGCCCAGCCTTCTGATAAGAATCACCTAGGAATGTAGCCCCCCCGGGTCTAGCAACCTTCCTACCAGTCCTAGTACTTTTCCACTGACCCCAGTAGTTTCTCCACCTATAAGTCCTCCCCCCCGACGTAGAGAAGACCCCCTAGAGTATTAAAATCCATGAGGTGAGCTAATAAAGGCCTTTGACCGTCCACCATGTTAGTGTCTGCGTGAGTTCACTGGCCCGAACAACTCTGACCGTGAGTTGTCGTGCTGAGACCCGAAATCAGACCGCCAAGCCTGCTGAAAGGCTACAAGTGGTGCCGAAAGCCCGGGAGAACCCCAGGGGTTCAGGATTCGTCTGATCGGGAATTCAGCGGCCCCGGCAGCGGGTAGTGACCGGGAGCACTCGGGGGACGCCCTGGACACCGGCGTTGGACAATGGAGACCATCGCCAAGGTTGTGAGTTTTTTGAAGGAATTTTATGGGATAAAATGCGAACTCAGGTATTTTAATCTCGCTATTGCGAGACTCCTAGAGTTGAGAGTTATTACTCGTCCAGTAGATATATTAAACCCAGATATCTGGGATGGGTGCACCATGGCTTTGGCAGAGGACACTAAGTCCACAGGGAACGCAAAAAGCCTGAAGTCATGGGGGAGAGTGGAACACTCTGAGTAAAGCGATGGAGGAACGGGAAACTTGGGAAACAGCAAGAAATTGCTTATTCGCTGTGCCGGCACGGGGGAGAGGGGAACCGGGTGCACAGTGCACCGCTGAAAACGCTCCTGGCGGAAACGGGTGCATGCAGGAATCGGCCGCACCCCATCCGTTCCCGGACCCAAAACCCCGGTCCCCAGACCCAAAACCGATACCCCTGGAGCCTCCCGGGGACCCCCCGACCCACCCGAAGGTCCCGGCATGCCCCTACACCCCCGCGGAGACCGCGGAGACCGCGAAAACCGCGGAGGAGCCCACGGGTCGCACCCCACCTCCTCCTCCGCCCCCAGCTACCGATCCGGGGCAAGACGCGGAACAGGGCGCACGATCCATTTGGGGCGAGCTAGTCGACGCGGCCTGGGGCGCCGCCCGAGAGGCTGAGAGGGCGGTAGGCGCGAGCACGCCAGAGCTGTGCCGACCCCCACCATATTCCGGTCAAAATGGCGATCGGGAAGGAGCCGAGGGGCGTGGCGAGCGACCGCGTGGCGGGGAGAACCTGGAAACGCGAACGGCCGCCATTGCGCATGCGCGGGGAGGCGGCGGGGGCATGCACCCGACTGGGAGCTGCGCCCCATGCCGCCGCCATACAAGGGAGAAATCCCGCCCTGCGGGTGGAAGGACAAGCCCAGGGGGTGGGAGCGGCACCGCCCCTGAGGGGAGGGGCAGGGTCGAAGCCGAAAAAAACGGGGCGGAGGGCTGGAAGTGTGGTGGCATTCGAGTTCCGGTTCGGAAACAAGCGACAGCTCCCCTGAGAGCTCCGGGGAGACAGCTGAGCCGGACTGGCTCTCGGAAACTGAGACCGTAGAAATACCGCGGTTTCGAGCAAAACCGAACAAATCTCTAGACAGAGTCGGGAAGCAGACACAGCATAAGCTTACAGATTGGGGAAAGATAAAGATCGCATGCGCCGAGCTCCCCACAGCGGCAGCGATCCATGCCTTCCCCGTGAGGGTCACCGGAGCTCAGGGAAAACAACAGAGGAGTTACACGCCTATCAATCCCAAAGAGGTGCAAACGATTGCTAAGGCTATCTCGGAGAAAGGGATCAATTCGGCCATGGTTTCTACCCTCATAGATGGTCTTTTTGGCAATGATGATTTACTTCCTTTTGATATTACACAAATGAGTTGCATGCTTTTTGACGGGGCGGGACTCATCGTGTTTAAGCAAGAATGGCGCGATAATTGCTCAACAGCTCTCGCGCTCGCGTCGGGGGAGGGGCAACAGTTGCACAGGTCGAGCCTAACGAGATTGCTAGGAAAGAATGACGAAGTGATAACCCCTCAGCAACAGGCGACACAGTTGCAGGCTGAGGAGGTCCGAGCGACAACCCGGGCTGCCAGAGAGGCGATTTGCTCAGCTTCCCGAGTAATGGCTAAACCGGCGCCATAGACCACCATTAAACAAGGGGAGAGTGAGGGTTTCATGCAGTTTGTTGACCGTCTGCAAGTAGCAGTCGATTCCTCAACCTTGCCGACAGCGGCAAAGGGGGCAGTCGTCTCAGACTGCTTACGTCAGCAGTGTAACTCCGTCACCAAAGACATTCTGCGCTCCTTGCCAGCTGGGGCAAGCGTGGCTGATATGATCAAACACGTGATAAGGGAGGAACAATTGACCCCCATCCAAGCAGCCGTGCACACCCTAACCAGTGCTATGGCGTGTTTTAAATGTGGGCAGGCAGGGCATGTCGCGGCGGGCTGCCCCCAGCCGGCATGGCCCCCCCCGGGAGCGCCCTCGCTCCAAACATGCCCGAGAGGGATCTGTTGGAGCTGTGGGAAGAGGGGGCACCTGGCAAGGGAATGCAGGTCCCGGCACCGGGGAAACGCCAGAGGGGGGAGGCAAGTGGGTCATGCTCAGCCTCCCCCCACTGTGAATGTAAGACGACCCACCTATGCCAACCCGCAGTGGGGCTCGGGGACTACATATCCCATACTCCCACAGAGGACAGCCGGTTCCACGCCCCCACCAGCAGCCCAATGGCAGGGCAGCACGGCCCCGCCCACAGCACCCTCGTACCCGCCGCCGCCGCAAACTGTGCCGGGACAACAGGGGCAAGCAGGGGACGCCCCAGAACGGGATCCCTGGGTGGCTCTGGTCATGAAAATAGGGAAGGAACCCCTGTTGGGTTGGGGGACATGCCGCCTCTACGGCAGTCAGGATCCCCATGTCATAGGGCTGCAGTTCTGGGCGGACACGGGCTCAGACTGCACCATCCTTCCACAAGCACACTGGCCCGTGCATTGGCAATTCAAAGAAGTCCCCCCAGTGAATGGGGTGGGGGGACAGTCCCGGGCGTGGAGAAGCACCCAGCTGGTGGCTATAACACTCCACACGAAAGAGGGACCAGAACAGACAGTAGCAATCTATCCCTATATCTTGCAAAACTCCCCACCCCTGATAGGGAGGGATGTCCTTGCCATGCTAGGAGTCAGGATTACAAATTTATCATGAGGGCCACTGCGATTCACCCCACACTGCCGATCAAATTGACCTGGAAATCATCAGAACCTGTGTGGATTCTGCAGTGGCCCATCCCCGAGCCTCAAATGACAGCTCTACTGGAGCTGGTTGACCGCGAATTGCAAAAGGGTCACATCGAACCCTCCACCAGTTTGTGGAACACCCCTGTGTTTGTAATCCCCAAAAGGTCCGGAGAAGGTTACCGTCTCATTCACGACCTAAGGGAAGTGAACAAGACAATTCGGCCCATGGGCCCAGTTCAGACACTGCTGCCCATGAACTCAGCCATCCCTGAAGGGCAACCATGCACAGTGCTGGGCATCAAGGACTGTTTCTTTTCCATACCCTTGCACCCTGAGGACAGAGAACGATTTGCCTTTTCGGTGGTGTTCCCAAACGGCGAGCGACCCAACCTCCGTTTCCAGTGGAGGGTACTCCCACAGGGACTTTTGGACAGCCCCAGAATATGCCAAATCACCGTGGACAAAGCACTGATGCCAGTCCGACACTCCTATCCTGCTGCCACCATCATCCAATACAAGGATGACATCTTAGTCGCTGCACCATCAACAAGCCAGGTGGATCATCTGGTGCCCGTGATCGCAGAGACCCTCCAGACCAACAGCTTCGAGATCGCAAGCGCAAAGATCAAGAAGGGACCCTGCGTGACCTTCCTGGGAGTGGGGATCACAGGTTCCTACGTGACACCCCCCAAGGTAAAGGTCTGCCGGGACATCAGGACGCTCCACAATGTGCAGCGCCTGGTGGGATCGCTGCAGTGACTTTGCAACATCATCCTAGTTCCTCCTGAGGTCATGGACCCTCTATATGACCTCCTGAAAGGAAAGCACTCCTGGGAACCCAAGGAACTGACACCAGAAGCGGCGAGCTCCCTCGACTTCATCGAACACCAGATGTCCACTGGCACACTGGCCAGGTGGAATCCGGCTGCGCTGCTGGACTTGTACGTCCACTTCACACCGAAGGGAGGAGTGGGAGCATTGGCGCAAGGACCTTCCGAAAAGTCCCGACCGATCCTATGGGTGATCCTCGGAGGACCTGCTCGTGCATTCTCCCCAGGAATCAAATGCATCGCCAACCTCATCATAAAAGGCAGGAAACTCGCCCTGAAACACCTAGGAACCGAGCCGACAAAAATCCACCTTCCCTTCCGCAAGCAGCCAACCACAGAGTCAACCACAATATCTGAGCACCTGGCCCTCGCTCTTGCTGGCTTCGGAGGAGAAATTTCCTACTCTGCCAAACCACCTTGGACCCAGCTGCTGACCATTGTCGACATGGACATGCCGCCAAAGGTCATGGACCGACCGCAACCAGGACCAACGGTCTTCACGGACGCTTCCTCCATGACTTCCACCGCAGCAGCAGTGTGGCAGGCAGGAGAACAATGGCATTGTGTCAAAGCATGCGACCCCACACTGTCAGTGCAACAGCTGGAGGCAACAGCAGTGGTCCTGGCGTGCGAACTCTTCCAAGACGAGCACCTCAGCATCGTAACGGACTCTATATTCGTGGCAAAGCTTTGTCTAGCCATGACAGGACCAGGTGTGTCGACATCTGCAGCAGCCCTGATGCTGGAGGAAGCACTCTCCTCGCGACAGGGCACCGTGTCTGTCATCCACGTCAACAGTCATAATCCAGTCAAAGGCTACTTCCAGATTGGCAACGACAAAGCAGACGCCGCAGCAAAAGGCGTGTGGACATTGCAGGAAGCCCGCCAACTGCACGAATCGCTCCACATCGGAGCAAAAGCACTGGCAAAGAGATGTGGGATCTCGCCAGCGGATGCGAAACATGTAGTGGCCACCTGCCCTCACTGCCAGAAGTCACCCCTGTGGACCAGTGGGGTCAACCCGAGAAGTCTCAGGCCTTCTGAGATCTGGCAGTCAGACTTCACTCTGTGTCAGCTGCTGAAGCCCCGAGCATGGCTTGCAGTGACAGTGGACACTTGCAGCGGGACGATCATAGCCACACAGCACCACAAAACTAACTCTAAGGCCACAATTCACCACTGGCTGACAGCCATGGCATGGCTTGGTATCCCCAAGCAGATCAAAACCGACAACGGTCCCAATTTCACCTCCAAACCAGTGCGACAGTTTGCCTCGAAATGGAACATCACATTAGTGCAGGGTATCCCGTATAACAGTATGGGGCAGGCCACAGTTGAGCGAGCAAATCAGACCCTGAAAACCAAGCTAGAGGTGTTGGCAAAGGCAGAGGGCTTTGCCAATTCCATTCCCCCGGGAGACCAGGCACGCGTGCTGGCAACCGCCTTGCTAGCATTGAATCAGTTCCCCAGGGGGGAAGAAACAAACAGTCCTGTTCAAAAGCACTGGGCCACTCGAACGTTAGTGGAAGGCCCACAGGTTGCAATTAGAAATGAGATGGGCGAGCGGGAACCGGGTTGGAGGCTGATGCTCACGGGGCGAGGGTATGCAGCTGTCAAAAAGGACGGCAAAATCAGGTGGTGTCCACTCAGGTCGATTAAGCCTGACCTGCACAATGAGCAGGATGAGACTAATGAGAACTGTGAGTTTCTGTTTTCAGGACATGCTTGTGGGGCGTCCTCGTAACGCGTACGCCCCTGCTCTGGAGGAAAGTGACAGACCACCGAACCGCCAGACAGCGCCCGAGAGACCCGCACGGGTGAGACCCGAGCGTCAACAGTGTCTCTGTGTGATTCTGCTGCTGGGCCTTGTCGCCAGAGGGCAAGCCAGCCCAGATCTCTATCCCCACCAGCCATTCAGATGGGTCATGCGTCATCTTAGTAGTGACAAAGTGCTCAGAGAAACCATCACGCCGAACGCCCCGTCCTTCGTGCTTCGCACTACCGACCTGTTTCCAGGACAACCAAAGGTAGACCCCCATTCCCCACACGCCACACACATGTACTTATCCTATTGGTGTCCAGCCTCAAACCCAGGAAAAAGTTACTGCAATCGCCCAGGGTGGGGACATTGTGGACACTGGGGCTGTGAAACCATTGTTACAGATGCCAGGCCATCAGGGCCTGGATGGGATCCACAAGAGCCTGACAAATTCTTACAGTTTGCGTGGGCACCCACTGGCTGTAACTCACCAGTCTTCCTCCACGGAAGTTTCTATCGAAACCGTCACAAAATCCCCAAAATCCGAAAGTGCACTCACTATAACATGCCAGTTCTGCAGCCAAATCAGCCTAGCTGGGCCATAGGCAAAGCGTGGACAGTAGTCCTTCAGGAATCAAAAGAGTGGGTGAATGTGCAAATTGTCAGGCTCCAACCGTCAGCATCCCGAGCAATTGGGCCAAACAAAGTTATTAAAGACACGCAGAAAGGGAGAGACACAAGCTACCCCAAAACCCTACCCACAAAGGCCACCGGCATCCCGACTGACCGAGCGGAAACCTTTCCTATAGGCCGCCTGGCCAGATCAGAGTCGGACCCAATCCTTCGCATGTTAGAAGCTACCTTCCTTTCCCTGAACGAAACTAACCCTAACCTGACTGATTCTTGCTGGCTTTCTTATGATGTCAAACCTCCTTTCTATGAAGGAGTCGCTCTAAACACCCCTTTCAGTTATTCCACAGCCAATGCCCCTCACCAGTGCAGGTGGGACACCCCTCGCAAAGGAATCACCCTGAGCTAGGTCACAGGACGGGGCAGATGCTTTGGAAATGCAACCCTAGCTAAGCGGAGAGGCGACGTCTGCACCGAAGTTGTCAAGCCTGACAGGAAGAAAAATAAGTGGGTGGTCCCATCCGCGTCTGGGATGTGGGTTTGCCAGCGGTCTGGAGTGAGCCCCTGTGTGTTCCTTGCCAAATTTGATGATTCTAACGACTTTTGTGTCCAGGTTCTGATTGTTCCTAGGGTCCTGTACCACTCAGATGAAGAGGTGTATCACCTTTTCGAGGAACCCAGCCGGCTCCACAAAAGAGAAGTAATAACCGGTATAACTATCGCAATGCTGCTCGGCCTAGGAGCAGCTGGAACGGCCACAGGTGTCTCAGCCCTAGCAACTCAGCACCAAGGACTGTCCCAGCTGCAGTCGACCATCGATGAAGACCTTCAAAGGACTGAAAAATCCATCTCCTATCTGGAGAAGTCGGTCTCCTCTCTCTCGGAGGTGGTCCTGCAGAACAGGCGGGGGTTAGACCTCCTGTTCATGCAGCAGGGAGGCCTGTGTGCCGCCTTGAAAGAGGAATGCTGCTTCTATGCAGACTACACAGAGTTGTCAGAGACTCCATGGCAGAACTCCGGAACAGACTGGCTCAGAGACGGAAAGACAGGGAAGCCCAACAGGGCTGGTTCGAGTCCTGGTTCAATAAATCACCATGGCTAACCACCCTAATTTCTACCCTAATAGGTCCACTGGCAACGCTGCTTCTAGCTGTCACCTTCGGACCGTGCCTGCTGAACAAGACAGTTACGTTCTCTCAGAGCCGCTTGGAACGGACTAATATCCTGTTCATAGGCCAGCAACAAATGCTGTGAATGTAGCCAGGCTAAACATGCCTGGGAAAAAAGCTACTCAGGATTCCCAAACCTCTATTTCCTTTATCAAATCACAACCTTATACCTCATTTTAATGCCCATATGTATATAACTACCTCGTTCTTTTATGATAGAGAGGGGGGAAGTGTGGGAGAACAGGGACAATCGTGTTCGGAAGATCACGGGACTGTCACGGGACAGGGAAAGTGTCCCCTTCCCCCCCCGACCTTTGCCCAGCCTTCTGATAAGAATCACCTAGGAATGTAGCCCCCCCGGGTCTAGCAACCTTCCTACCAGTCCTAGTACTTTTCCACTGACCCCAGTAGTTTCTCCAACTATAAGTCCTCTCCCCCTGACGTAGAGAAGACCCCCTAGAGTATAAAAATCCATGAGGTGAGCTAATAGACCATCGCCATGTTGGTGTCAGCGAGTTCAGGGGCCCAAACCAACTCTGATTAAGTGAGCAATCCCTTTGAGTCCAAATCAGACCAGGCTATTCCTGCTGAGTCTCCTGGGTGGGGCGGGAATCACCCCTCAGAGATGGTCTTTTTGGTTTGAGATGATTTGCTCCAGCACGTCCATATCACGGAAATAAGAAACGCCCCCCTGAGAATGGAAAAATCGGGTTGTGAGTTTTTCTGAAGAATTTTATGGGATAAAATGACAACTCAGGTCCAGTGTCTCGCTCTTTAAAACTCGGGGAGGGCAACAGTTGCCCCGCAGGTCGAGCCTATCGGCTTGTAGATATATTACGAATGGATATCACAAAGGCGACAACAGTTGCGGGATGAGAGGGTAAGGACCACAACCCAGGCCACCAGAGGCAGGCATCACTTCTGCCCCGACATAAACCTATGGGGGGGACGACCCCTCCATTCTCCTGTGGGAAACAGGAAGTCTGAGGTTTCCCATCCCGGAGCAGGGGGTTGACCGTCTGCAAATGCCACTCAAACTGTCCTGAGATCTGCTGCCGGAGGAAGGAGGATGCTGAAGGGGCAGTCGTCTCAGAACCTTTCGTCAACAGCAACCCGTCGATCTAGACATTCTGCGCTCACTTGCCCCTGCCCAATGGCCTTGGCCCCAAGATGATCAAACACGTGATCAAGGAGAACAATTGCCCCATCCCCAGCCCCAGGGCCCTAACCCACTGCTAGAACCTGGAGCCCATGTGGGCAATCAATCACCCAGGAACTGCCCCCAGCCAGGCACAGCCCCCCAGGAGCACCCCAAGAAGAAACACGCCCGGGGAGGAATCTGTTGGAGATGTGGGAAAAAGGGGACATGGCAAGAGAATGCAAGGTCCCCAAATATCGGAAACTCCAGAGGGGGAGGCAAGGTCACTCTGCCCGGAGCCTCCCCACTGCTGGGGCTGGGGCGACCCACTATGCCAGACCCGCAGTGGGGCTCCGGGGACTACATATCCCCATACTCCCACAGGGGACAGCCAGTTTCCACGCCCCCCCCAGCAGCCCAATGGCAGGGCAGCACGGCCCGCCCACAGCACCCACTGTGGGGCCGCCGCCACCAAACTGTGGGGACAACAGGGACAACAGGGATGCCCCCCAGGATCCCTGGGTGGCTCTGGCCATGAAAATGAGGAAGGAACCCCTGATGGTGTGGGGGACATGCGCCTCTACGGCAGTCAGGATCCCCATGTCATAGGGCTGCAGTTCTGGGCACCAGCTCAGACTGCCATCCTTCCACAAGTCACATTGGCCCGGGCATTGGCAATTCAAAAGAAGTCCCCCAGTGAACGGGTGGGAGGCAGTCCCCTGGCGTGGAGAAGCACCCAGCTGGTGGCTATAACAGTCCACGAAAGAGGGACCAAGAACAGACAGTAGAAATCTGGGCCTATATCTTGCAAAACTCCCCCACCCTGATAGGGAGGGATGTCCTCAGAATGCTAGGAGTCAGGATTACAAATTTATCATGAGGCCCTATCCGGTTCACCCCACACTGCCGATCAAATTGACCAAATCATCATCAGAACCTGTGTGGATCCTGCAGTGGCCCATCCTGAGCTCCTCGAATGACAGCTCTACTGGAGCTGGTTGACCCGAATGCAAAAAGGGCCACATTGAACCCTCCACCAGTTTGTGGAACACCCCTGTGTTTTAATAATCCCCAAAAGGTCCGGAGAATATTACCGTCTCATTCACGAATATAAGGGAAGTGAACAGGGTTTCTCCCCATGGGCCCAGTTCAGACACTGCTGCCCATGAACTCAGCCATCCCTGAAGGGCAACCATGCGCAGTGCTGGACATCAAGGAATGTTTCTTTTGCATACCCCCTTGCACCCTGAGGACAGAGAACGATTTGCTTTTCGGTGTTGTTCCCCAAGCGGTGGCTCACCAACCTCCGTTTCCAAGTGGAGGTACTCCCATTCATTTGACTAACAATTTGGATCAGATCTTATCTGTGGGGTCATCATTCCTGGACAAAGCAGATGCCAGTGTTGGTCCTATTTGCTGCCACCATCATTTTTTGGATTTTATCCTGGTACTGATAAATAAGGATTGTTATTCATCTATGTCCGTAGTTTGAAAAGGTTGTCCAGGCCCTCAGACACTTTCTGTTGATAAGTTGATTATATAATGTGTGACCTTCTCAGAGGATTTATAGTAAAATTATTATCAAAGGTATTGTAATATTTACAGGACATCAGCCTTCATGTGTTTCACTATCTCTTTGCAGTGATCATCAACAAGACACTGTTCCTCTCAGAATCGTGTCCCTTTATATCTTACCTCTCATGTTTTTTGAGGTTTTCCTTTTAAATCCAGGTTACCAGTTTCGTGGTTTTCTTCAGATATTGTTTCTTCACCAGTTGTTATAGGCATTGGCCATTTGGAATTCAAAGTTTGCTGGACTTTTGAAGAATTTCTGTCCCTGACAGGAGGAGTGGAAGGATTGCAATCTTCAATGGTTTGATTGATCCTTTAGTCCTAAGGTTTCCCCATTTACAATTGCTGTTTTAAGAGTCTTGTTTTGAAAATGTAGGAACCATCCATTAAAGATAGACCTTCCCTTCTGCCAAATTCCAACCACAATTGAATGGAATGATTCACAAATGGCCCTCGTTTTCTGGCTTCAAAAGTATTCAAGTCCTTTTGGCTCTGCCAAACAATGTATGATAGCTGAAGACTGTTTTCAAAGAGATGCCGGAGAAACATGAATCCGGACATGAGGACCTCCAGTTTCCTGTTGTTTTCCTTCATCAGCCATCGCAGACTCTGGGATGACAGTTCAACAATTGTAATAGTTGATTTTAAATGTGTTATTAGTTGTGTGTATTATTTGGATTGATCTTTTATTGTTGTCACCTTGTACTCTTCCTATTGCGAGTAACTCAACATCGTAGGACTCTATATTCGTGGCAATCTCTGCCTAGCCATGGCATATTGAGGTGTGTCAACATCTGCTTCCCCTGGTTTTAAGATAATCGCTCTCCCTCGTGACGGGGCGGGGTTTGTTTCTGTCATCCACAGGTGGGGTCATAATCCATCAATGATATTCCAGATTGGCAACGACAAAGCAGACGCCCAACAAAGGGTGTGGACGTTGCCGGGAAGCCCGCCAACTGCATGAATCAGCTCCACATCGGACAAAAGCACTGGCAAAGAGATGTGGGATCTCGGCGGCGGATCTGGCGAAAAATGTGGTGGCACCTGCCCTCACTGCCAGAAGTCACCCCTGTGGACCAGTGGGGTCAACCCCTCCAGAGGTCTCAGGCCTTCTGAGATCTGGCAGTCAGACTTCACTCTGTGTCAACTGCTGAAGCCCCGAAGCATGGCTTGCAGTGACAGTGGACACTTACAGCGGGACGATCATAGCCACACAGCACCACAAAACTAACTCTAAGGCCACAATTCACCACTGGCTGACAGCCATGGCATGGCTTGGTATCCCCAAGCAGATCAAAACCGACAATGGTCCCAATTTCACCTCCAAACCAGTGCGAGAATTTGCCTCGAAATGGGACATCACTTTGGTGCAGGGTATCCCGTTATAACAGTACAGGGACAGGCCATAGTTGGGAGCGAGCAAATCAGACCCTGAAAACCAAGCTAGAGGTGTTGGCAAAGGCAGAGGGCTTTGCCAATTCCATTCCCCCGGGAGACCAGGCACGTGTGCTGGCAACCGCCTTGCTAGCATTGAATCAGTTCCCCAGGGGGGAGGAAACAAACAGTCCTGTTCAAAAGCACTGGGCCACTCGAACATTAGAGGAGGGCCCACAGGTTGCAATTAGAAATGAGATGGGCGAATGGGAACAGGGCTGGAGGCTGATGCTCACGGGGCGAGGGTATGCAGCTGTCAAAAAGGACGGCAAAATCAGGTGGTGTCCACTCAGGTCGATTAAGCCTGACCTCCACAATGAGCAGGATGAGACTAATGAGAACTGTGAGTTTCTGTTTTCAGGACATGCTCATGGGGCGTCCTCGTAACGCGTCCCCGTTCTGGAGGAAAGTGACAGACCACCAACCACACCAGACAGGCGCCGAGAGACCCGCCTGGGTGAGACCCGAGCATCAACGGTGTCTCTGTGATTCTGCTGCTGGGCCTTGTCACCAGAGGGCAAGCCAGCCCAGACCACTATCCCCACCAGCCATTCAGATGGGTCATGCGTCATCTTAGTAGTGACAAAGTGCTCAGAGAAACCATCACGCCAAACACCCGTCCTTCGTGCTTCGCTTTACCGACCTGTTTCCAGGACAACCAAAGGTAGACCCCCATTCCCCACACGCCACACACATGTACTTATCCTATTGGTGTCCAGCCTCAAACCCAGGAAAAGTTACTGCAATCGCCCAGGGTGGGGACATTGTGGACACTGGGGCTGTGAAACCATTGTTACAGATGCCAGGCCGTCCAGGGCCTGGATGGGATCCACAAGAGCCTGACAAATTCTTACAGTTTGCGTGGGCACCCACTGGCTGTAACTCACCAGTCTTCCTCCACGGAAGTTTCTATCGAAACCGTCACAAAATCCCCAAAATCCGAAAGTGCACTCACTATAACATGACAGTTCTGCAGCCAAATCACCCTAGCTGGGCCATAGGCAAAGCGTGGACAGTAGTCCTTCAGGAATCAAAAGAGTGGGTGAATGTGCAAATTGTCAGGCTCCAACCGTCAGCATCCCGAGCGATCGGGCCAAACAAAGTTATTAAAGACACATGAAAGGGAGAGACACAAGCTACCCCAAAACCCTACCCACAAAGGCCACTGGCATCCCGACCGACCGAAATGAAACCTTTCCTATAGGCCGCCTGGCCGGATCAGAGTCGGACCCAATCCTTCGCATGTTAGAAGCTACCTTCCTTTCCTGAACGAAACTAACCCTAACCTGACTGATTCTTGCTGGCTTTGTTATGATGTCAAACCTCCTTTCTATGAAGGAGTCGCTTTAAACACCCCTTTCAGTTATTCCACAGCCAATGCCCCTCACCAGTGCAGATGGGGACACTCCTCGCAAAGGAATCACCCTGAGCCAGGTTACGGGATGGGGCAGATGCTTTGGAAATGCTACCCTAGCTAAGCGGAGAAGCGATGTCTGCACCGAAGTTGTCAAGCCTGACAGGAAGAAAAATAAGTGGGTGGTCCCATCCGCATCTGGGATGTGGGTTTGCCAGCGGTCGGGAGTGAGCCCCTGTGTGTTCCTTGCCAAATTTGATGATTCTAACGACTTTTGTGTCCAGGTTCTGATTGTTCCTAGGGTCCTGTACCACTCAGATGAAGAGGTGTATCGCCTTTTCGAGGAACCCAGCCGGCTCCACAAAAGAGAAGTAATAACCAGTATAACTATCGCAATGCTGCTCGGCCTAGGAGCAGCTGGAACGGCCACGGGTATCTCAGCCCTAGCAACTCAGCACCAAGGACTGTCCCAGCTGCAGTCGACCATCGATGAAGACCTTCAAAGGATTGAAAAATCCATCTCCTATCTGGAGAAGTCGGTCTCCTCTCTCTCGGAGGTGGTCCTGCAGAACAGGCGGGGGTTAGACCTCCTGTTCATGCAGCAGGGAGGCCTGTGTGCCGCCTTGAAAGAGGAATGCTGCTTCTATGCAGACTACACGGGAGTTGTCAGAGACTCCATGGCAGAACTCCAGAACAGACTGGCTCAGAGACGGAAAGACAGGGAAGCCCAACAGGGCTGGTTCGAGTCCTGGTTCAATAAATCACCATGGCTAACCACCCTAATTTCTACCCTAATAGGTCCACTGGCAACGCTGCTTCTAGCTGTCACCTTCGGACCATGCCTGCTGAACAAGATAGTTACGTTCGCTCAGAGCCGCTTGGAACGGACTAATATCCTGTTCATAGGCCAGCAACAAATGCTGTGATTGCAGCCAGGCTAAACATGCCTGGGAAAAAAAAGTCACTCAGGTTTCCCAAACCCCTATTTCCTTTATCAAATCACAACCTTATACCTCATTTTAATGCCTATATGTATATAACTACCTCGTTCTTTTTGATAGAGAGGGGGGAAGTGTGGGAGAACAGGGACAATCGCGTTCGGAAGATCACGGGACTGTCACGGGACAGGGAAAGTGTCCCCTTCCCCCCGACCTTTGCCCAGCCTTCTGATAAGAATCACCTAGGAATGTAGCCCACCCGGTCCTAGCAACCTTCCTACCAGTCCTAGTACTTTTCCACTGACCCCAGTAGTTTCCCCACCTATAAGTCCTCCCCCCTGACGTAGAGAAGACCCCCTAGAGTATAAAAGTCCATGAAGTGAGCTAATAAAGGCTTTTGAACCGTCCGCCATGTTGGTGTCTGTGTGAGTTCACTGGCCTGAACAGCTCTGACTGTGAGTTGTCATGCTGAGACCCGAAATCAGACCGCCAAGCCTGCTGAAAGGCTACACCAGCCCCTCAGCCTGTGCCACTTCCCTGTCACCTCAGTGCCACCATGGCCCTGGGCTGCCCCACAGCCCTCAGCCCCAGCAGCAGCTCAGGGTCACCGTCCCTTCAGCGCCACTGCCCCCTCAGCCCCCTCAGCCCCCTCAGTCTCACCGTCCTTCTGCAACTCCTCAGGGGACAGTGCCTGGGGCCAGCAGCAGCTCCCACCGCTCCAGGGACAGCCAGGGCTGGAAGTGCTGCTCCGCCCGGCCCGGCCGCCAGCTCGGACCCAGCACAGGGACAGGGGACACAGGGGGCACCAGGGGCAAAGCAAGAGGTGAAAAAGGCAGCCGAGGGGGGAAAGAGGTACAACAGCAGCCTAGGCCTACACAAACAGCAATCTATCCATCAACCTCTCCATCTAAACATTACTATTCCTCTTAATATATAACTATATAACTATACACATTTATAAATCTAACTTCATATCTATATATATAAGTATTTTACTCTACACATACAAAAATCTAACTCTGAAAATTTATAAATGTAAATATATAATAAAATATAATTATATCCCATCTATAACTGTATACATATCCACAGTTAACTATCTATCAATATATGCCCATATAAATAGAACACTGTCATCTATAAATGCAACTATAAGCATTGATAAATAGAACCACAGACATCTATAAACATATCTACAAACAGAGGAGTTCTACCTGCCCGATGGTCACAGGCTCTCCCCTGTCTCTTCCTGCCATGCAGGCCAGCCCTCCTGGAGATGTTGGTCAGATGGCATCTGGGAAGCAAAGGGAGCACTCAGTCAATTTTGGCCCTTCTGCACCTTTCCCTTGCGCAGCAACTGTCCTTCTACCAGGGGCTGTCAAAGATGGCCTGAAAGGCAGACTCTCACTTGGCAATTTGAAGCAATGTGCCCTTAAAAGCACAGGGACCATTCCAAGTCTTCAAAAGTGTGTTTCAAAACACTGAAGTATCTCAATGAAGTCTCAGCCCCCGCAGTGCAAAGGGCACCCAGGAGAGCTGGAAACACAGACAGTCCCAGCTGCCACAGAGAAGCCCAGCCTTGTTCTTTCTCTGAGCTGGCAGAGAGACCTCAGTCCTCACTGCAATGGCTGAAGCTGAAGGTGCTGGGAGCTGAGTCATGAACCAGCTCCATTACCTGCCATCTACAAACTGCCCTCTGCAGTGAGCAGCAGCTGCTCCAACTCGACCATCAGCTCTGGCAGGAAGAGCTGGGAGGGACAGAGCTCCCTACGAGGCCTGCAGGCTGCACCAGCTTGGCTAAGGAATGTGCTAATGGCTAAGCACAGTGCTCTCTCTCTCCTCTTAGGCCTCCCTAATCAGGGGTCATTCAAGCTTTTCCTTCTGATACTGGAGTTACTGTGATTTTTCAATTGGTTGGCCTCGGATGTTGTGCTCCTTGTTTTTCTTGTGGGTCAGGACCAATACCAGCAGACTGGTACTACAATCAGTCAGTGATCTGGACTTCTACCCTGACTTTTTGCTCTTTTTTCCCCCTGTTCCTTCAAGAGTCACTCATGCTGGCCTCCCCTGGCCCCCTGCAGCAAATTTATCCACCAACTTCAGCACAAAACTGGGACTCCCAGCTTGGTGACACAACTCCCACAAGGTCAGGTTTATTCCCTGCTCTCTCGCCCCAGCAGAGGACTCAGTATCAGAGCCTCTGGAGAAGCGTGGAGGGCAGGGCTCAGGGAGGTTGAGCCAGTGCAGGATTTGAGCTAAAGGCACCAGGAAGCACCAAGCCTGCTCAGAGCAGCCATCTCACAGCTCTCTAAATCAGTGTGGGCTCTGTACTTACCAGGCTCCTCGGGCTCCTGGGAACTGTTCCTGCAGCTCTCGGTGCCAGATGAAGCTTCTCTGTAGCTCTGTTCACAGGCTCCCCTCCTGAAGAATCAGGGACAACACCAACATTGTCCTGAGCAGAAAAACAGAAAGAAAGGAACCCAAAGAGCACTCACTATTTTGCTGGAATCATATCAGTGATGT